>JAPVLO010003426.1:0-22452 GCA_027257055.1 Cephalopachus bancanus | reverse complement strand
ATTTTGGGTCAAGAGTTCTCATTAGGGAGTGGCATTGGGGCTTTTAGCGGCCCCTATTTAGCTGGGTAGTTCCTGCTAATATGACCGGGCTGCCCACAACTAAGGCAAGTCAAAACAGGATTATTTTTTGGTTTGTTATTACCGTTTTGCATTCCCTGAACAAACTGTGTATAAGTTTCTTCTTTTAAGGCTGTTGCTATTGCCACACCTTGCACAAAGGCAGGGCTAACATCTGCACACTGTCTGATATAATCGGTTAACTGTCCAGTCTTTCTTATTGGTTTTATCAGAACTTGGCATGTATTATTAGCATTCTCAAAGGCCAACTGCCTTATTAATATATTAGCTACCTCATCATTAGTAATTACTCTGTTCACTACTGTAAGTCTGGAAACAAAATCCTGATAACTTTCTTTTTTGTTTTTGAGTTGGAGTCTCACTGTCATCCAGACTAGAGTGCAGTGGCTGCTCCCAGCCACCACAGCCTTGACCTGCTGGGCTCCAGTGGTCCTTCCACCTCAGCCTTCCAAGTAGCTGGAACTACAGGCGCACGCTACCTCGCCCGGCTAACTTTTTTGATTTATTGTAGAGATGAGGTCTCACCTGCCCAGGCAGGTCTCGAACCCACAGGCTCAGGCAATCCACTCACCTCAGCCTCCCAAAGGCGCAGGACTACAGGCTGAGCCACCAAGCCCAGCTCCTGATAACTTTCATCAGATTTTGCTTAACTTGTCCCAGGGAAGCTGTCTGGATCGTACTAGCTAGAAGAGCTTTCCAGGCTCAGCTTGCACAAATATCGACCTGCAGCTAGGCTTCCTTGGGCATATACATTTGAGCGTCATTGGATGTGGAGCGCCTCCGCCCTAGCATGGCGCCTGAAGCAGCCAGACCACAAGACAAAACAAGCCCTAATAAGGCAACTAAAGGATATCAGCATACAATCCTCTCTTACGGGCCTTGCCGCGTTACCTTAATTGATTGGCAGAGATACTAGATTTAAGGTCACAAATAGGAGAAAAAGAGAAGAAGAATGATGTAGTAACCTGGGATTAAAGCAGCTTGCAGAAGAATCGTGTGAGGGTCGTTATTGAAAGCGACAAGTGGTGGCCCGTACGGGGAACTCAAAGAAGCCGAAATCCTTGGATTCAGAACTGCAGCTGCTCAGGGCAGTCGACTGGTATGTAGATCCCACAAGGGAGGAAACAAACAAACAAACAAACAAAAAACTAGAAAGGTCCTCGGTAAAGAGGCGATTTAAGAAGGTCCTCGGTAAAGAGGCGATTTGGGAAGGTCCTCGGCAAAGAGGCGATTTGGGAAGGTCCTCGGCAAAGAGGCGATTTGGGAAGGTCCTCGGCAAAGAGGCGATTTGGGAAGGTCCTCGGCAAAGAGGCGATTTGGGAAGGTCCTCGGCAAAGAGGCGATTTGGGAAGGTCCTCGGCAAAGAGGCGATTTGGGAAGGTCCTCGGCAAAGAGGCGATTTGGGAAGGTCCTCGGCAAAGAGGCGATTTGGGAAGGTCCTCGGCAAAGAGGCGATTTGGGAAGGTCCTCGGTAAAGAGGCGATTTGGGAAGGTCCTCGGTAAAGAGGCGATCTAAAAGGGCCCTCGGTGTAGAGGTGATCCCCTTTTTGCTAACATGGGCACTACTTCCTCTCCCCCGCTTTTTCAGGCTCTTAAAACTCTCCTAAGAACAAAAGGACTAAAATTAAGGGATAAAACCTTGACTGATTTTATCACACAGGTAGACGAGATTGCACCGTGGTTTGCCATTTCGGGGAATCTCACAGTGGGTAGTTGGGACAAAGTGGGGCAGGATATTGCCCGCGCCCGAGAGCTAGGAGAGGTGGCAGGCGGGGTCCAGCCCCTTTGGAGACTGGTTCGTGCCTGTTTGGAAGATCAAAAGTGCGTGCAAACAGTCGAGCAAGGCCAAGCAGCGCTTGACCAAAAAAAAGAGGAACGATCAACTTCCTCAAGAGGGAACAGCAAGGTAGCCTCTGACTCAGAACTGGAGTCAGATGAGGAACTTAGAGATCTCGTGACTCGAGTTGAAAAGTTAGAACTCAGTCAGGGCCACGCCCGAGATAAGGGCGGATCCTCTGTCCCTGGGTCGGTAGGAGTTCCTCCCCCGTATAATCCTTCTGCGCCTCCCGGAAAAGGAGGCGCTTCTTTCAACAATGAAGTGTGGAGGGAGGTCTATGCCAGCGGCACATGGCAAACTTTTCTAGACCGGTTCGCCATGACCCCCGGAGACTGGCAGAGATTAGTGAAGGCTTGCATGAACCCGGGACAATATTTAGATTGGAAGGCCTATTACATAGAATTGGCTAATGAGCAGGCAGCAAGAAACCGGGCGGCGGGTAACGGGGCTTGGGACGTTGATATGCTGTTGGGGCAGGGCCGTTTTGCTAACCAACAGATAGGATACCCCCAGGTTGTGTATGATCAAGTTAATCACATGGCAATGCGAGCCTGGAAGGCCTTGCCTAGCCGAGGGGAGGTATCAGGTAATCTCACCAAAATTACTCAAGGTTCCACAGAGCCTTTTTCAGACTTTGTGGCCCGAATGATGCAGGCCGCAGGGCGGATTTTTGGGGACCCAGACACTGCCATGCCCTTAGTGAAGCAGCTGGTTTATGAACAGTGTACAAAGGAATGTAGGGCTGCCATAACACCATTCAAAGGAAAAGGGATGGAAGTGTGGATGAAAGTGTGCAGAGAGATTGGGGGGCCCCTGTCCAATACTGGATTGGCCGCGGCAGTCTTACAATTAACCAAGCGAGGTGGTACCGGACGAGCCACTAGTTCTGGAAACTGCTTCTTATGTGGTAAACCAGGACATTTAAAGAGGGTAATGCCCAGGCTGACAACCTTACGCGACTTCAACAGGCTTTCTTTGTAACCCCTGCCCAAAAGGCACAAGATTTTAATGCCCAGTTTCATGTTAACTCAAAAACACTACAGACCCGTTTCCAAATACCACGTCATGTGGCCAGAGATATTGTAAAATCTTGCGAATCATGTGTTACTTTCCACCACCCCCCTTCATGGGGGGTGAATCCAAAAGGCCTTCTCCCCCCACGGGTTTGGCAAATGGACGTCACTCATGTGGCAGAGTTCGGTAACCTCAAGTATGTCCATGTTTCCATAGATACCTGTTCCAGAATTTTTTTTGCCTCGGCCATGGCTGGAGAAAAGGCACATCATGTTATCTCCCATTGCTTGGAGGCGTGGGCCGCCTGGGGCATGCCTCAGCAAATCAAACAGATAATGGCCCCGCCTACACCTCCCGAACATTTCAACGGTTCTGTGCACAAATGAACGTGGACCTGCGCCATGGGCTCCCTTATAATCCTCAAGGTCAAGGGATAAGTCGAGAGGGCTCATCGCACACTAAAAGAACTACTTCAAAAACAAAAAGGGGGAATAGTCATGGGTTACAAACCTAAACAAAGACTGTCATTAGCATTATTAACTTTAAATTTTCTTCAGCTGGACAACGAGAACAATTCTGCTGCGGACCGCCATCTAGGCGCAGTACCGCATAAAAGGGGCTATGTTAAATGGAAAGATGTTATCACGGGACAATGGAGAGGTCCCGACCCAGTATTAACGTGGGCGAGAGGATCTGTGTGTGTTTTTCCACAGGACAGCCCAGACCCGGTGTGGGTACCTGAGCTACTAACACGCACTACAAAGACCCCCGAGGAATGAACCCCAATTGCTGATGATGAGTCCGACGACGTGGCTTCTGCTGGGAACGCTGATGCTGAACCTCCCCCTAAGTCGTGCTGAGCAACAATGGGGAATTTTAACAGTATTTCCTAGACACTTATTCGGCACGTACTTTCCCAGATTTTTAACTGGCACCAGCCCTGATTTCTATTACACTCTTGCTGGGGGCCCCAAAGCTCTCTCTCCTTTTAGACAGAGGAGAGACTTCAGCATTACAGCCGCCATCATTGTAGCAATTGCAATAGCGGCCGTTGCAGCTGCTACAGCCGCTGTTGCCATGTGTACCACAGTACAGACCGCCACCACTTTAAAAAACCTTGTCTTCCACTGTTGCTGCCAAAGTAATATTAACAGTCACTTGTGTGGCGGCATTATGATCTTAGATCAAAGAGTTGACGTGGTACAAGAACAAGTAGACATTCTCTGGCGCATGGTGCAAATAGGGTGTGAATGGCACACTATTGCTTTATGCGTCACCGGCATTCCATACCACAATATGACTGTTGCTGCTAACCTCTCTCGAAAGCTTTCCCTCCATCTTTTAGGTAATTGGTCCCAAGAGTTTGACAACCTGACGGAGACTCTACGTCGTGAAATCATCAGCGTCAACTCCACCAGAGTAGATTCAGTCGTCGCTCAAACCTTGGCCTCCTGGATCGCCCAGGCAGCATACCATCTTAAAGAGTGGGCGGGAATGGGTTCTATGGCCCTTTTGTTATTCTCTTGTTGTGTCCTGTGCCTCTATTGTCTGCCGTATGCATCGATGCAATGCACGTGACCGTGCGCTACTAGCGCAGGCCTTTGCTGCCATGGAGGTGGATCAATCCCCCCAGGTCTGGGTTGCCGCGTTAGGGCAATAAGAACAGGGCAGGATGTGAGAATAGTACTGCACACGGGGGCCCAGGAGGAGTTATCCCGTGGAGGGCATGTCCAGCTGCATATGGGTTGACACCGCCTCTCCCATCCCCAGAAAATCGGTGTCGGACAGGTGGGCAGTCGGTCTGGCGATTACACGCGCGAGATAGACTGTCTTACATGATCCTTGTTATATGGGGGCTGTGACCACTACCCTCTCCTGCCAAAATAAAAAAAAAGGGGGAGCTGTGGAGCGCCTCCGCCCTAGCATGGCGCCTGAAGCAGCCAGACCACAAGACAAAACAAGCCCTAATAAGGCAACTAAAGGATATCAGCATACAATCCTCTCTTACGGGCCTTGCCGCATTACCTTAATTGATTGGCAGAGATACTAGATTTAAGGTCACAAATAGGAGAAAAAGAGAAGAAGAATGATGTAGTAACCTGGGATTAAAGCAGCTTGCAGAAGAATCGTGTGAGGGTCGTTATTGAAAGTGACAATTGGACTCATAGTTTCCAGATCCTGTGAGCATATCAAAAGAAACTGCAATTGGCTGCTCCTGTCCTTGCCTGTTTTGAGCGACCTGTAACTTGACTTGGTCCTCATACTCAGTTTTCCACAACAGATAACTTCCTCCTGATAGGCAGCTTTTAATCAGCACTTGCCAATCATGTGGAGTCATCCACCAATTAGCAAAGTGCTCCATAAAATTAAGGGTATACGGGGCTAATGGCCCATATTGGGAGCATGCATCTTTGAGCTCTTTCAGGAGCTTGTACGGCAATGGTTCCCAGACTGGGATGTCGTTACCTTCTAAATCTGTGTCAAACGTAATGGGAAAACACAATGAAAAATCCAAATCTCCCTCCTTTTCTGCCTCTTTTCTAGCTCCATTAACACCAACCTGACTAGCCCTAGGTGATCGCAAATACCCAGGGGCGAGCATAGATCTCTTTGAAAAAGGCTTAACAGGAGGCTTAGAAAGAGATAAGTTAACTAAATCATCAGGGTATTTCTGCTCATGATACTTAACTGCTTCATCCTCTAAATCTGCCTCCTCTCCTGGAGATAAGTTATCCTCATGTAAGGTGGGTGCCATTGGTGCAGCTTGTGAAGTAGCGGCAGCCAATAAAGGGGTGCCTTCATCACTAACTTTAGCAGGGAATTTAGAAAAATCATGCTGTGGATCTAAAGCATCCCTAATAATATAAAAGCAAAAGCATTGACCGGCACCTTTTTAGGCTCATGTAGGGTATAACAAAGCTTAAGTTCTTCTCCCACTTTAGCTCAAATAGCCAAATCAACGGTGCCCTCTTCTGGAAACAGGGACATTGTTCCTGGACAAAATGTAGAAAACAAGCCAATTGGTTAGAAGACACCTTAATCCCTCTTTTAGACAAAGTATGCATCAAAATACTAATAAACATTTTTCTTTCTTTATACTCACTCTGGCATATGATTCTATCATGGCTCTAAAAACTTCTTCCCCTTCCTAGCTCGGCCTGTCTCTACAGAGGGGTCCGTGGCACCCTGGGTAAGGTCCTATTCGTTCCGTAAAAGAAAGAAAGTGCTCACCTTCAGGTCCCCCTTCGGGTGCCACCTGCTGGAGTCCCGCTCCAACTGGGTTCAGAGTCTCCTGAAGGAGGAACAGAGTTGGCATTGAAGGAAACAGACAACTGACTCTGGTGTTAGCAGGACAGATGCCATTTATTGCCAGTAAACTGAGCTTATATACCCTTATTACAGGGAAGTAATTTTACAAAAATTCTTAGAACTAAACACAATCAGTAACTTATCTAAGACCAAAAACAGAGCAAGCATGATCCTCAAAGCAGGCAATTCTCATTTCTCATCTAAAACGTTTAATCTAACTGTTATCTTCTAAAACCCCTTAGCTATCCTATGACAATTACCAGGTCTCAAAAACCCACAAACTTTCAGCTAATAATTCATATGATATGTTTAAAAAGAATCTTACTGTGCTAGACATGTTATTCCTCTCAGTCTACTAAGCTTAACCTAATTACCTCCTCAACACATCTAGCTATTTATCTCGTAGGAATCCTTAAGCTACAAAAAGAAGTCTATCACTCCTTTTTACAGTGATTACTGGAATCTGAAACCTATCAGCTACAGTTAATAATTCAGTACATTTTCATTTTATCAAGCTAGTGCTATATTGTTACAGCAACTCAGTCTTATAGCCTTAATCCTATATGTGTTAAATTTAAATAGCAAGAAGTGGCAAAACATTAAAATGGTCATACAAGTGTATGTTAAATTCCATATTTAAAACTCAAATAAATACAAATTGTGCACTGACGTTCTCTTTTAAAATACAAATTACGATACCAATCACAGTTAGCTGGGGTAAAGCAACATCTCTGAATTTCTCTAGTTAATTGCCAATTATAAGTAAGAGAATTTATCAAGCAATTGTCTACCCACACCTGATGTTTAAAATCCTTACTTGTAATTATTTGGCAGGGCCAATGAGTTCCATAACGAACATGAGAAGGAGAATTTCCTGTCCTGTTGTACATTTTCCAACCATAATGCTTAATATTGCGATAGCGTGGCCTAACACTAGGAGGTTGGAGATGTGGAAATACAAGAGGGAATTCGAGTAAAGCAAAAGTAATTATCTCATAGACTCTCCCCTAGCTCCTTAGCATGAGGGGATGTATAATATCAATGGAACTTTTTTTTTCCTTCAGACTGTACAGAATTTTCCAGCTGCATCAATAAAAAATAGAAGAAGTGAGGGTTTCAGCTGCCCAGGCTCGCTTTGTGGCCTGGGGTCTTCAGGCCCCTGGACTTTGTCAGCAAGCAGGCCTCCATGGCTGGCTCCCAACATCCACCATTACCAGGAAGTCTTCATCTGTGGGATTCAGGGCTGATTCAACATATGCAAGACCATAAATGTAATGTAATACATCAACAGATATAAAAACACGAAACACCTGATTATATTATTAGACACAAAAAAAGGATTTCAACAAAATCCTGAATCTCTTCTTGATAAAAAGCCTTGAACACCTAGGCATAGAGGAAACATATCTCAAAATAGTAAGCACCATCTATGATAAATCCACAGCTAACATACCACTAAATGAACAGAAATTGGAAGTATTTCCCCTGAAAACCAGAACAAGACAAGGTTGCCCACTCTCACCCCTTCTGTTCTACATTATGCTGTGAGACCTAGCCAGAGCAGTCAGAAAGGAGAAGGAAATCAGGGATATACAAATGGGAAAAAAGTGGAAGTTAAGTTATTCCTGTCTGCTCATTATATGAGACTATACCTTGAAAACTCAAGAAAATCTGTCAAAAAACCTCCTATTGCTGATAAAGGACTTTGGCAAACTCTCAGGGTACATAATAAACCTGCAAAAGTCGCATTCTTATACAAAAACAGCAAACAGGCAGAGAACCAAATAATGATCCCATTAATAATAGCCACACACAGAAAAAGAGATAAATGTCTTGGCATCTTCCTGATAAGAGCAGTGAAAGGCCTTTACAATGAAAACTACAAAACACTGCTCAAAGAAATCAAAGAAGACACAAACAAATGGAAAAATATTCCATGCTCCTGCATTGGAGGAATTAACACTTTTAAGATGTTCATCCCGCCCAAGGCAAGCTACAGATTCAATGCAATACCCATTCAATTACCAGCATCATTCTTCTCATACCTGGAATCGACAATAGAGAAGTATTCATATGGAAACAAAAATGACCATGATAAACAAAACAACCCTCACCAAAAGAAACAAAGCAGTAGGAATCACATTCCAAGACCTTAAACTTTATTATAAGGCTACAATTATCAAAACAGCCTGGTATCAGTACAAGAACAGATATATAGACCAAAAGAACAGGATAGACATTTCAGAAGCAAAACCTCTACTTCTCAACCAACTCATCTTTGACAAAGCTTCCATCAACAATCACTGGAGAGAGGAAAACCTATTCAGTAAATGGTGCTGGAAAAGCTGACTGATCACCTGCAGAAGAATAAAACAGGGCCCCTAACTATCACCATACACAAAAATCAACTCCAAATGGATCAAGGACCTAAACATAAAACCTCAAACTTTAAGAATCTTAGAAAATGCAGGAGACACCCTTATGGAAATTGGAATAGGCAACCAATTCCTGATTAAAAGCCCATGCCATAAGAGATAAGATGGACAAGTGGGTTCTCATCAAGTTGAAAAGCTTCTACAAAGCACACAAAACTATCAAGATTGAGGAGACAGTTCACAGAATGGAAAAAAATTGCCAATTGTATATCTGACAAAAGCCAAACATCCATGAGCTACAAGGAATTCAAAAGTGCCAAATGGAAAAAAAACCCAACAGCCCTATTAAAAAGCAGGCAAAAGATATGAATAGACATTTCTCAAAAGAAGACATAGGAACAACCAACAGACACATGAAAAAATGCTCGGCCAAAGAAATGCATATCAAAACCATACCAAAATACCATCTAATTCCAGTCCAGTCAGGATGGCCATCATTAATAACTAAAAAAAACAACAGATGCTGGAGAAGATCCCACTGTCAGTAGGAGTGTAAATTAGTACAACCACTGTGAAAAACAGTGTAGCAATTTCTAAAAGTCCTAAAAATCGACCTTCTATATGACCCAGCAATATCGCTTCTGGGAGTATCCCCAGAGGAACACAAATAGTTCTACAAAAAAGATCCCCGTACATGCATGTTTATTGCAGCACTATTCACAATAGCAAAAACGTGGAACCAGCCATGTTGCCCATCAAAAGTGAACTGGATTTTTAAAATGTGGCACATATACATGATGGAATATTGCACAACCATAAAGAAGGACAAAATTATGGAGTTCACAACAACTTGTATGCATTATGAATTTGTCATACTCTGTGATCTATCACAAAAATAATGAACTGAATACCACATGTTCTCACTCATAAGCAGACCATGAACATTTATCATAATACTATAAGTAAGGGATTGGCAGTAATGGGACACTGCTAGGGGAGGGAGGAAGGAGGGGAGGCACATAATATCTATAAGGATATTTGATCCAAAACTAGGTGAAATGGGAACCAAAGGAGGCCCAAACTTCACCTGTATGATGACCACTTATATACCCAACCCCGAATTATATCCCACATCTTTAAAATAAAAAAAAAATTTAAAAATAATAAAATAAAGTAAATTTGAACATACGTCACTTGAAGTCATATTTTGTGGTATTTTATTGTCAAGAGACTGCTGATCTCTGCTCCCTTTTTCCCCGAGAGGTGCCCCAGGAATGATGGATCCTTCTGTGCATGGCAGGTGTTGGATTCAGAGCAGCAGCTGTGGCTAATTGCAGCTGCTTCTGCAAGAGGGGCTTTGGGCGCTTGATCCTGTGTCTCCCCTCAGTTGGACATTCCCTCACCCACTTGCACACACAGACAGATGCAGATTAGCCTTTATGCACACTCATCTGCACAGAGACTCTCACACTCTGATGAGTCCTGCTGCAGTCTTGTTGAAGGGCTCCAGTTAGGTATATTAAATGAATTTTTGACTTCATTTTTTATTTATTTATTTTTGAGTTGGAGTCTTACTCTGTTGCCCAGACTGGAGTGCAGTGGCCGCTCCGGCCACCGCAGCCTCAACCTGCTGGGCTCCGACGATCCTTCCGCCTCAGCCTTCCAAATAGCCAGAATTACAGGCGCGCGCTACCATGCTTGGCTAATTTTTTTGGATTTTATTGTAGAGATGAGGTCTCGCCTGCCCAGGCGGGTCTTGAACTCGCGGGCTCAGGCAATCCACTCACCTCAGTTTCCCAAAGGCGCGGGATTACAGGCTAAGCCACCGAGCCTGGCAATTTTTGACTTTATATTTTCAACCTAGGATGGGTTTATCAGGACACAACTTTTATAGTTTGACCAATATCTCCCCATTCCCTGTCTCCCCAGACCCTGTAACCACCATTCTACACTCTGCTTCTATGAGTTTGACATTTTTAGATTCCACATATAAATGAGATCATGCAGTAATTGTCTTTCTTTGTCTTATTTCACTTAGTATAATGTCCTCTAGGTTTACCCATGTTGTTGCAAATGATAGGATTTCTTACCTTTTTAAAGCTGAATACTATTTTGTTACACACACACACAAACACACACAGTCCCTTTACAGAAAGTCAGACATTAGCACAGATACTAATCTCGTCTGGATCAAAATGTGCCAAGCGGCTCATAATGAATCAGAATCTCAGATGTCTGCATCTCAGTGGACTTCATCAAGTCAGTCAAAAACCGAGTTGACTGATGGCAAATAGAATATCAAGTAATCATTATGCTCATGATCAGAAGAATGATATAAAATGTGGACTTACAACCATCATCATCTTATTATACAGGAAATTGGAGTAAACTGGTTGGTGAGATCAAAGAAAACAATGAGAAGGTGGAGGGAGATGCATCTTTAAGCAAATTATTTCAGCAGACCTGATGACGTGAAATGTGCCATAAACAAATCATTCATGAAGCCTGGTGGTACAGTTTTGAGCACCAACTTCTAATGTATTAATAGGTAGGTAAAAGGAAATAAAATCAATCAATCTTCCTGATAATATGAAATGGAAAAAGCACTAAATAAGTTTGCTAAAATACAAACAACATGACAAGGCAGGGTGGCTCTGCCTGTAATCCCAACACTTTGGGAGGCCAAGTCAAGAAGATTGCCTGAGACCAGCCTGGGCAACTTGGTGAGACCTCATCTCTACAATAAATTACAAAAATTAGCTGGGCATGGTGGCATGCATCTGTAGTTACAGCGACTTGGAAGACTGAAATGGAAGGATAGCCTGAGCTCCACAGGTGGAGTCTGCTGTGGCCGTGAGCATGCCACTGCACTCCAGCCTGGGTGACAAAAGTGAGACTCCAACTCAAAAAGCAAAACAAACAAACAAAAAAACCACATAAGCATTATATTATTAAGTCAGGAAGTATGATGCTTCCAACTTTGTTTTTTTTCTTTTGCATGGTTGCCTTGGTTATTCTGGAACTTTTGTGGTTCCATATGAATTTTAGGATTATTTTTTCTATTTATATAAAAAATGCCATTGAGATAGGGATTGCATTGAATGTGTAGATTGCTTTGAATAATATGGTCATTTTAAAAGAATAATCTTTAAAATCCATGACTATAGTGTGCTTTTCCATTTATCTACATCATCTTTAATTTTCTTCATCAATGTATTATAATTTTCAGAATACAAGTCTTTAATTATTTGGCTAGATTTATTCCTAAGTATTTTATTCTTTTTGTTGCTCTGTGAATGGGATTGTGTTCTTCATATCTTTTCAAATTGTTACTGGTGTATAGAAACACCACTAATTTGTGTATGTTTATTTTGTATCATGTAACTTTACTGAATTTGGTTATTATTTCTAAGTTTTTGTCTGTATGTTGAGTCTCCTACATATATAATCATGTCATCTGCAAACAGAGATAATTTTATGTCTTCCTTCCTGATTTGGATGCCTTTTATTTCTTTTCTTGTCTAATTGCTCTGCCTAAGACTTCCAGTACCATGTGACTAGAAGTGCCAGATGGGCATACTTGACTTAAACCAAAACATAGAGGAAAAACTTTCAATTTTCTCTTATAGATCACAGTAGCTGTGGTCTTTACACACATGGTGTTTATTCTATCTAGATAAGTTCCTTCTATATGTATTTTGTTGGCAGTTTTTATCAATAGTGGATGTTTTTTGTGAAATTCTTTTTCTGCATCCATTGAGATCAACATGTGGTTTATGGCCTTCATTCTCTTAATATAATGTATAATATTGGTTTATTTGTATATATTGAATAATTTTTGCATCCCAGGGGTAAATCCCACTTGGTAACAATGCATAATTCTTTTTAATGTTCTACTGAAACTGGGTTGCTGGCATTTTATGGAGGATTTTTGCATCTACGTGCATAATGGATATTGGTCTGTACATTTTTTTTTAGTAAAGTCTTTGGTATCAGAGTAATGCTAGCCCATAAAATAAGTTTGAAAGGATTCTCTCCTTCTCTATTTTTTTTTGAAAAGTTTATGAAGCACTAGTATTAATTTTTTTTGAATGTTTGTTAAAATTTATCTGTGAAGTCATCTGGTCCTGGGCTTTTTTTGTTGGGAAGTGTTTTTGGGTTTCTGATTCAATTTTCTTGTTTGTTACTAGTCTGTTCAGGATTCCTGTTTGTTCTTGATTCGGTTTTGGTAGGTTTCATGTTTCTAGGAATTTATCCATTTTTTCTAGGGTTTCCTTGTTAGTGTATAATTATTCATAATAGTCCCTTATAATCTTTTTTATCTGCCCCTTGCTGTAATGTATCCTCTCTCACTTCTAATTTTTCTATTTGAGTCTTCTCTTTTTTTTCTTTACTTAGCCTAGCTAAAGTTCTGCCAATTTTATTTTCAAAAAAAAAACCTCTTAGTTTTTCTGGATTTCTTCTATACGTCTTGATTTCTTTGATGTATTTATGCTCTGAACTTTATTATTTCCTTCTTCCAGCTTACTCTGGGCTTCTTAGTTTGTCCTCTTTTATAGTTCTCTGAGGTGTAAAGTTAATTTTTAATAAATATTTTCTCTTTATTAATATATTTTTACTGCTATAAAAATTCCTCTTATTTCTTCTTGCTGCATCCAAGAAGTCTTGATATAATGTGTGTATTTTTTTGTCAAGATATCTTTAAAATTCTTTTGTGATTTCTTCCTCTTGGATTCAATTGTTGTTGAATTGTGTTTGATTCAATTGTTTGTTGTTTGATTTCTAAACATTTGTAAATTTTTCTACTTTCTTGCTGTTATTGATTCATACTTTCCTTCCATTGTGGTCAGAAGAGATACTTGGAATAATTTGGTCTTAATTTTGTCAAGACTTATTTTTTGGAATAACGTGCAATTTACCCTACAGAATGTTGTGTGTGTGTTTAAGAAGAATGTGTATTCTCACGGTCTAGATGGAAAGTTCTGTATATATGTTAGGTCTATGTAGTCTATAGTGTTGTTCAAGTCTTCTGTGTCTTTGTTGATTTTCTTTTTTTTTAAAGGTAGCCCAGTAGGTTTAATTTCACCAAGTTGTAACCACAGTATGTTCAATGGCTTGCAGATAGACAACTCATGCACAAAAATCTAACTTATGGGACACAGCTAACTGCATACACACATGACAACATCACGTTTATTTTATCCTGCAATAAATATCTTTGTTGCTTCCTGAGTAATATCATCTTTGTGGCTCCAAACTTCAGACCGTAGCAAACATTTGTTTCTTTTAACCCTTCCTTCTGAATTACTTCCAATATCTGCTTTGCTGTCACTGGTGAGTTGGGGTGGTTTACTAGTGCAACCCCTGAAGGAAGATGCTCTCTCAATGGGGTCAGCTAGGCCTTTCCTGCATTCCTCAGGGCTTCTTGGAAATTTGCTTGGCCAGAACTTGTTTCTTTTAAGCCTTCTTTCTGAAATACTTCCAATATCTGCTTTGCTGTCACTGGTGAGTTGGGGTGTTTTGCTAGTCCCTCTTTGAGGAAAATGAGACTGCTTGATAGCTGAATCTATATCTAAAACAAATCCCTGGTATTGCCATTGAGAGTTTACAGACTTGGAAACCATATTCTTTTCTCATTCTCACACATTCTCCCCAACTAAGTTTCCTCTCCCAGAGGCAGTTCATTGGAGAATCACTATCACACACAGACAGTGCACAGAGTTACTGATGAAATTCCGGGGGTGGAGGGGCCGGGAGGGAGCAGTAATTGCTACACAAAGGTCTCTGGAGAGATAGAGATGGGAGCAAAGTGGCACCAAGAGCTTCACCCATGGAGAGGCACAGCTGAGCCCTGCGAGCGCAGTCTTGGGGGAAGTGTCCCTGGAAGTCCCCGATGCAGGCTCCCAGAGTCACTGCACACCTCTGTACATGTATGTACACACACACACACACACACACCACACACACACACACACACACACGGGCCTAGAGCAAACCCACTCCCACAGAATCTTTGTTGATTTTTGATATGGATGTTCTATCCATTATTGGAAGTGGGGTATTGATGCCTCCCATTATTATTATATTGCTGTCAATTTTTTCCTTCAAATATGTCAACATTTGCTTTATATATTTAGGTACTCTGATGTTGTGTATGTGTATATTTGTACTAGTATATCTTCTAGGTCAGTTATCCTTTATGATTGCATAATGACTTTCTTGGTCTCTAGCCACCACTGCTTTTTAAAAAATTACTATGTACATTATATATATATGTAATCTCTTCACTTTCTTTCCTGTGTGCCCTTAAAATATAAAAGGATTCTCTTCTAGACATTATATTCCTCAATCTTGTTTTTTTCATTATGTATCTGCCCACCCCATGCCTTTTGGTTGGGAAATTTAACTCATTTACACTTAAGATAAATATTGATAAGTGAGGACTCATTATTGCCATTTTAATTGTTTCCTGTGTTTTTTCAGTTGGTTTTTCCTCTCTTGTTATCTTCCTGTATTATTTGATGATGTTTTTGCAGTACTTTGCTTGATTCTCTTCTCTTTATCTTTTGTGCATCTATTCAAATTTTATCTTTGTTGTTACCTTGAGACTTAACGAAAATATCTTGCAGTTATAATTGTCTATTTTAAGTTTACAATGTAATTATGAAACTCTGTAATTTCATTTCTTTTCCCACGAATCTATTCTTGTAGCCAGAGTTTATTTCTCTTTATATTGTGTATTCATTAACAACTTTTTGGTGTTACAGCTATTCTTAGTATTTTTTTAAACTTTTATATTAGGGGTAAAAATAATGTAAAGACTACTATTACAGTGTTACATTATTTTATTTTGTCTATATATTTATCTTTAGCCAGTGATACTTATGCCTTCATATGTATTTGTGTTGCTGTTCAGCATATTTTTGTTTTCATTTGAAGAACTCTTTTAAGAATTTCTTGTAAATCAGGTCTAGTGATGATGAACTCCCTTAATTTTTGTTTGGTTGGGAAATACTTTATCTCTCCTTTATTTTTTTAAAAGGGTAGTTTTTCTGGACATAGTCTTTTTTTTCAGCAGGCTTTTTTTCAGTACTTATCAGTACTATTGTCCACATTCCAGGAGGAAAGGTTCCTATCAGTTAGCAATCCAGATCGTTTTAGGGAGTGTCCTTGTTTGTGATAAGTCACCTTTTTTCTTGAAACATTCAAAAAATTTTTTTTGTCTTTAACCTTCAATAATTTATATATAATGTGTTTCAGTGTAGATCCTCATTTTGTTCAAGCCATTTTAGGTCCTTTGGGATTCCTAAATCTCAGTGTCTATTTTCTTACCCAGATTTAGGAAGTTTTCCATCATTATTTCTTTAAATAAGCTTTCCTCTCCTTTATCTCTCTTGTCCCCCCTTTTGGACTGTAGTAATGAGTATTGGTTCACTTAACGGTGCCCCCTAAGTCCCATAGGCTTTCTTCACTCCTTTTTTTTTGTTGATTTTCCTTTTCCTCTCGAACTGGATTTTAAATGACCTGTCTTTGAATTTGTTGATTCTTTCTTCTGCTTGATTAAGACTGCAACTGAGGCTCACTACTCCATTTTTTTTTCACTTATTGCATTCTTCAGTTGCAGATTTTCTCTTTTGTTCTTTCTAAAAATTTCTATCTCTTGTAAATGTCAAAAAATTCTGGATCCCCAGATAAATGTGCAAGAATGCACAATTTTTATGTGTGAAAAGTCTGTCGGATAAAGTTTTGCATTAATTCAGAATTCAACAATGATTCCCCCATTGTTGCCACCCCCCCCTCACCACCCTCGACTCCCTCCCCTCTGAGGCATCAGGGTCCATATCCCTACCTCCTGTCTGGGTATTCTGGCCTCAGGACCACTGGCCATTTCCCTAGGTCTGCAAGCCCTCTGCTGCTTCCTGTGAGGTCAGCAATGCCTTTGGAGTGGGCGATATTCATTCATTTGTTCTTTTCTTCTATGCATCAAAATTTTAGGGCCTATATGTGCCAGGCACTGTGTTTGGAATATATCAGTGAACAACACAGAAAAAATTTCCTTACTCTGTCGGGGTCTTCGCCAACCCTGACTTACGAGGGTGGGTTAGGACCACTCCGGTGGATCAAGACGGAAAGAAGAAACGACTCTGAGGCCATTCTTCTGGGAACAGTCTGATCAGGACTGAAGCCAAATTTTATTTGAACTCCTTCCAACTTATATACCATTTTCTATACCCTCCAGCAGTGTGACAATCATTTTGCTGGGGGCGTACACATTTCCTATGCAAATTACGCATCACGAGACTTGCAAGTTCCAAGCAAACAATTACAATTCCATGATGCAGGGACGTGTTTCACAAAACCCACATTAAATTTACAGGCATACAATTTTTAATACAGATTGTTAAAAGTGTTCTCCACAAGGGTTCAATAAATCATTCACATTATACTCTTTGTTCCAGACCCTGATTAATACAAAAACTTTTCTAAGTTAAATCCAAGTTTACTGACTCCTAATATTTTTAACAATTAATATTATCAATTTAACACTATACTATAATCTGTAAGCTTATTTAAAATTTGACTCAGATATTCTATTAATCTATTATGGTTCAACGTAGTGTCCTGTAATTCCACAATGATCAAAACTTATTCTTAAATTATAAAACCTTACCTATGACTTAAATGAATTTCCTATGTCTAAACTTTAATTTTTGTAATGACTGACCTTTAATACTATGCTTTATCATTAATTCTTTTATAAATCGCATAGTAACTATTATATTTAAATAATGTAGCCAAAAGAAACAAAACAGCAAGCATAAATTTGCTCAAATATACTCTAAAACGTAACTATAAGTGTTTTAAATATATATTTTTATCCTAACAAGTCTACTCTAGAAATCATATAGTAGCTTTCACACTCCTGAGTAAGGAAATGCATGGGGCCCCATGGCCTCGGGCTGAGGTAAACAGAGGCAGACAGAGTTTTGGTATGAAACAAAGGCATAGTCGCCAAGTTTTAAAGGCTTTGGGCTGCAGACAGTTTTCGGTATTTAACAAAACAAAGACAAGGAAATGCATAGCCTGTAACGGGACAAAAGCAATTGTTTCTGCCTGGCCCGGAACAGGGCAATAAGACTATGATGGTAATTTTGTCTCTAATCTTAGCTCTAGGGGAAGCTGCTTTAGAACGGACTCACCAGAGAATAGAAGTTTGAAAAATATCTAGAAAGAAATACATCTTAGAATCATATAAGATAATTCTGCTGAGCAGCTTTCCATCAGGCTTTACTGCCACGTAATGCACACTGGTCACTAATCACACGCCAATATTATAGGTATAACCGATATCCTATGTCAGAGGCGATCTTCCAGATGGGCCTTTACAGGCCTCAGCCATGTAGCTATAGATGTTGGCTCCCAACATTACTCCATGGAGGTTACATTCTAGAAGGAGAGAGAGGCAATTTGAATACATTATTTGGTATGTCAGAAGGTGAGAAATGAATGAAAAAGATCAGTAAAAGGGAAAGGGGGGTTTGGGAGTGTGTGTGTGTGTTTTGTGTGTGTGTGTGTGTGTGTGTAGGGAAGTTTCTATTATAAGGTAGTCAGTTACCCTATCTGTAGGCCTCATCAAGAAGTGGCATTGAGCAAAGGCATGGAGGAGGCAAAGGAGGGTGCCAAGATAGTGTCTGGGGAAAAGAAACGGCCTAGACAAGGGCCTCAGATGGAGCTGACTGTGTGCTGGAGGAGCGGAGCCTGGCAGGGCCATGGCGAGTGAGCAGAGCAGAGCGTAGGGAGCAGTGACGACAGGGAGGAGGAGGACAGATTGAGTGGGACCATGCAGAAGTATCTGGGATTTAGATGTGGTAAGGCCAGGGGCCCCTGGAAGCAAAAGAGCTGTTATTATTTACTGTGCATAATAAATCTTTGTTTCATAACACGATTTGCCTTAGAATTTATTTATTTTTAATTTTTTTTTTATTTTTTATAGAGATGAGGTCTCACTGTGTTGTCCAGGTTGGTCTTGAACCCCCGGGTTCAAGTAATTCTCCTGCCTCGGCTTCCCAAAGTGTTGGGATTTCAGGTGTGAGCCCGGCCTCCCTAAGGATTTATTTGAAAAAATGAGTTTTTTTAAGGCCCTTTGAATTATTCAATTTCTAAATATTTGCACTGTATGAAAATGCAAAAAATGAACCTGCGTCTCTCTACCATTGCCTGCACGTACCTGCTGCTAGGAAGGTGTGGTCTTTTGATGAAACAAACATAGCCCTCCATCTTCTTTACCTGAATTGTTATTTTAAGAGCACTTAGTGAATTTGGTCATGAGCTAACTCATAGCTATTCCTTATACAAAACTATTTTAATATAATTCTAAAATCAAGAGACTACTTTTTTTAATTTTTCTGAATATTTTTTTTTAAATTGCAATTTAAAAATAACACATTACTACTGAAAAGTTAACTAGATTTTCTGTTATAAAATTTTCTGTTCTGACTAGAATTCTTTTTTTCAATTTTTTTTGAAGTTATTTTCTTAAATAGAAATTGGGGACTCACTATGTTGCCAAGGCTGGTCTCAAATTCCCCTGGCCTCACTTGATCCTCTCATTTTGGGCCCTCCCAAAGTGCTGAGATTACAAGCAGAAGCCACCATGCCTGTCTTACTTAGATTTTTTTTTTAATGTTTTAATTTTAAAACACTATTTTTTTTTCTGTAGAGAGGGGGCCTAGCTATGTTGCTCATGCAGGTCTTGAACTCCTAGGTTCATGCAATCCTCCCACCTTGGCCTCCCAAAGTGCTAGAATTACAGGCATAAATCACCATGCCTGAACCCCCCCTATCTAGAACTCTTTCTCTTTTTTTGAGTAGAATCTCACTCTGTTGCTGAGGCTGGAGTGCAGTGGCACACTCATAGCCACCCCAGCATCGATCTGCTGGACTCAGGTGATCCTTCTGCCTTAGCCTTCCAAGTAGCCAGAACTACAGGCATGCACTACAATGCTCAGCTCATTTTTGATTTATTGTAAAGATGAGGTCTTGCCAATATGCCCATGCTGGTCTTGAACCAGCAAAAACCCTGTCTCTACTAAAATAAAAAATTAGCTGAGTGTGGTGGTGCAAGCCTGTAATCCAGCTACATGGAAGGCTGAAGCAGGAGTATCGCCTGAGTCCAAGAGTTCAAGGTTGCAGTGAACTATGATTGTATCACTGAACTTCACCCCAGGTGACAGAGCAAGATTTTTTTTTTTTTTTTTAATATTTTAAGATGAAAGTTCTGATCTCCTTGCCCCTATATGTCCCCCCTCACTGCTTTCGACATTTGGTACCTGTTTCTGTCTTTGCCTGCCGCATGGCTGGGGCTTAGCTGCTGCACCTTCTGTGAACCCTAAAGGGGCCATTTTTAAACACCTTCACACCATTACAACTTGGGGCAATGTGCAATAATTCACATCATCCTCCTACCTTTTATCAACTATTCAAACCATAAGAATTTCTATTAAAATAGCCTGTTGATTCTTGGCAGTACATTGAACAATGATACCCTGCCTCATCTGGGGATGGAATGCTTTGGGATTATTAACTGATCTTGACTCCTGACTAGATCTGATGAATTGTATTACAGTGCAAACTGCCAAGGAGCAAAGTTCTGCTGTCTTATAGGTCATGCTCAGTAGACACCCCCCAAAAAACCCAGAAAAGTGTTAAGGTAGGCATTATTATCCTCTTTTTTTATTTTTATCTTAGAGGTGTGGGTTCAAGCGAGGATTTACCATATAAGTAGGTTGCATGCAGGTGAAATTTGGACTTCTAGCTGAGTGCCTAGTGCCTGCTGATTCCACCCTTATGCTAGCATGCCTAGTGTTCAGGGCCCCCCTTTTGAGTGAGAAAATTCAGTATTCAGTTCTTTGTTCCTGTGACAGTTCACTTAGCATGATGATTTCCCGCTATATCCAAGTGGCTGCCAAGGCCATGAGTTTGTTCTTCTTTATGGTTGCATAATTTCCCTTGAAAAATGTGGTATATATTATCCTCTTTTTTTTTTTTGAGTTGGGAGTCTCACTCTATCACCCAGGTTGGAGTGCAGTAGCACACTCACTCACAGCCACCACAGCCTCAGTTTGCTGGGTTCAGGTCATCTTTCCACTTCAGACTTCCAAGTAACTGGAGTTTTCAGGCATGCGCCACCATGCCCAGCTAATTTTTTGATTTATTGTAGAATGAGGTCTCACCATGTTGCCCAGATTGGTCTCAAACCTGTGGGCTTAGGCAAATCCTCTCGCCTCAGCCTCCCAAAGTGCTGGGATTACAGGCATGAGCCACCACGTCAGCTATCCTCATTTTTTTTTAAAGGTGAGGGGTGTGAGGTCTGGAGGTATTAAGTCAGTGGTTCTTAAGGTTTCTACATATTAGAATCACATAATGCTTTTTAAAATACCGACTATTCACAGGATAAGCTCAACAATAGAGTAGAGGTGAAAGGGAAACAGCTAGTGAACTTGAAGATAGATCAATACAAACTATCCAGTCTAAAAAGGGGAAGAAAAAATATTGGGAAAAAAAATGAACAGAGCTCAGGGACCTGTGGGATAATATCAAAAGTACAATACAAAATTGTTTTATCTAGCTAAGTATGGTGGCTGATCACCATAAATCTCAGCAATTTGGGGAAAGCTAAAACAGGAGGAGTGCTTGAGCCCAGGAACTTGGGCTGCAGTGAGCTATGATTGTGCTAATTGTGCTCCAGCCTAAAAGACAGATTAAGAGCCTGTCTCTAAATATAAAAATAATAGAAATAAATTGTGTTATCTTAATTCCTGAAGGAGAAAAGAGATTTGTGCAGAAAAATTTTTTTTAAAAAAAAAACTTGAAATTTCCCAAAATTTAAATGAAAGATATAATTTTTTTGATTCAGGAAGATGAGAAACCCAAAGGGAAAATGGTAAATTAAAAAAAAACCAAGACCAGAAACATACTCAAACTGCTCAAGAGCAAATTTAAAAAATGTTTACGTTGGGCTCAGGGCCCCAGCCTGTAATCCCAAAACTTTGGGAGGCTGAGATGAGTGGATTGCCTGAGGCTGTGGTTTAAGACCAGCCCGGCAACTTAGTAAGACCTTGCTCTACAATAAATCAAAAAAATAAGCCAGGCATGGTAGTGCATGCCTGTAGGTCCAGCTACTTGGAAGGCTGAGACAGAAGGATTCCAGAGGCCAGCAGGTTGATGCTAGGCTGACCATGAGCATGCTTCTGCACTCTCCCGGATGACAGAGTGAGACTCCAACTCAAAAAAAAATAATAATAATGTTTAGCCAGAAGTGGTGGCTCACACCTGTAAAACCCAGCATTTTTTGGGGGATAGAGGTGAGAGGATTGCCTCAGCCTAGGGTTCAAGAACACCCGGACAATTTGACAAGACTTCATCTCTACAATAAGTCAAAAAAATTTGCCAGGTGTGGAGGCATATGCCTGTAGTTCCAGCTACTCAGAAGGTAAAGGGTGCAGTAGCTATGAGTGAGCCACTGTACCCCAGCCTAGGCAACAGAGTAAGATTTCTACTAAAAAAAAAAAAAAAAAGTTTTTAAAGTAACCAGAGTAAAGTAACACTTTACATGCAAATAAACAACAATGTGAATGATTGCAGATTTCTCATCAGAAACCCTGCAGACCAGAGGACAGTAGAACAAAACTTTCTTTTTTTTTTTTTTTTTGAGTTGGAGTCTCACTCTGTCACCCAGACTGGGGTGCAGTGGCCGCTTCCAGCCACAGCAGCCTCATCTCCTGGGGTCCGGCGATCCTTTCCCCCTCAGCCTTCCCAGTAGCCGGAATTACAGGCACG
>JAPVLO010003425.1:0-23381 GCA_027257055.1 Cephalopachus bancanus | reverse complement strand
TGGAAACCAGAGGTGAGCATTAAGGTGCTGCCTGAAAATGGGGTCTGAGAAGGCCAGCGGGCATTAGAAACTGTCATGCTTGAGTTGGAATTTGGGGTGGTCAGTGTGACTTGGGATTTCAAGAAATTATTGGAGCTCTGGAGCAGAGCTTTCCTTAATGGGGGAGCTCAGGATGAGGTTAACAACTCTGAGTGCAGGGTCAGCTGACCTATATGGAGACAGAGAGACATCCAGAGTGAGGGCAAGAGAGCAAGGGTGAGGGATGCTGTAGTTGCCCTTGTGTCAGCACAAACTGTTTTTGATGCCTGTTCATGACACATTTTGAAACTGAAATATTTTTCAGAGGGGCACCGAATGCCATGTCCTGAGCATGTATTATCATTTGTTTGAACAAAGATAAACCATCTAGCACAGCAAATATAGTGGGGCTACAACTGATTACATTTGCAGTAGTTTAGTTTCACCTGCCAACATCTATCTGAATCTCAGAGATGCCACACTGAATCACAGTGATTTCACTGGGAATAGGAGGCAACCTTTATTCCTCAATTCTTAAGTCTTGAGGGAGACCTTCATTATATACACACACACATACTATCTCAGCAATGTTTACTTGATTTTGATTTTGCATTTTGTCTTGGGAAAGTGGAGACAGGTGTTTTATAGTATCATAGCTTTTAGTTCACAGGCCAAAGAATCACTCTGAGAGTCCTCCCAACTATCTAAGTATCCTCAAAATCATGGGCATGTGCAAATATAACCATGATGACTAGGAGGTATCTATGCCCCAACGCACTGAGTCTGAAGCAGATGTGGACAAGGGATCCATTGATTTCCTGACCTTTCTTCTAAGCCATAACCTGAAGATGGGGTCATGGAGATGTTTTCAGCATGTGAGCAAAGGTCAAGTAGGGTTCTCTGTTCAAAAGCTCATGCAATGTCTGCAGATGCACCTGTCTTTGGTTCCCAGCCACTCAAGCCATTGATTGCAGTGTTATGGGAAAACAAATCAGAGAGACCGTAACACTGAGTCTGATAATCAGGAAGCTGTGTTTGTTACTGAATTGCTGGCGTTCGGCCCAGTGGACTCCAGTCACAAAGGCTGGGCCCTGATCGCAGTCTGGTCTCAGCTTACATAGATTTTACGTTGGCTTTTGGGGGAAGGGGCTTTTCATGGTGTAAGGTTTTGCACTTTTTGTAACAATAGCACATGCTTGTGTTTTTGGCTGCAGGCACTGACCACAATGTCCTGTACAGCATTACAGGAAGGGGCTTGTGGTTTTAGCTGCAGTTACTGAGAACAGCGTTTTCATTAACAAACTGAAATATTTTCATTGTGATACAGGTTTTGAAACGTTTCCTAAAGGCCCCCTACCACAGTAGATATCTTTTAAGATGAACTGGGGAATCCCAATGGGGAACACTTGCTGTGGTCTTGCAGAGACAATCCTGATGGGTACCCAGCCTGTTGGTCACTTAAAGTCCCTGCTGTCAGGATGTCTCAGGTCTTCACTGGGTACAAAATCATGACTTTCTACCTGGGCAGCTGACATCAAACTTCTGCTCTTCTCTATGATTTATTATAGCATAGATTCCATGACTCACTGGTTGGTCATCTTTATTGCTTGTCCCTGAGGACACTTTGCCCATAAGGTGAGTTCTATATCTCTGCAGGTGAGGTCCCACATGCTGCCCTTTGATGCCATTTTCTATTCTTTATGCCTGTTTGACTTCAAGGTATAGTGCTGGATAGTCATTCCCAGTTCCTGTCATCACATTTGTGGTAAGGAGCCCAACTTGGTAAAAAGGTCCCCTCCTTTGAGTTCTGAGCTGTGAAGCTAGGCCACCACTTGCAATTCAGTGATGCTGGTGTCCCTGTCACCACTGCAGGACTCACCAGCATTCCTAGGATCCTAGTCATCAGATGGATCTTTCTCTTCTACAAAAGGCACATTTCCAAATGCCCACCACTGAGCTTTTGGATCAATTATCCCATGGCTATATTGTAGTACTAGTCAATTATGATGCTAGCTAGAAAAGATGACCTGGAGTAAGCCTAGACTTCATGGGTTATGGAAAAATTTGGCCACAAGACTAAACATTCATCCAATGCTAGCCTTAAATTTGGGTTTTTTGGGACAACCATGCTTTGGAGCAACTTGCTGAAAATGCAGGGGTTCTCATGACTCTCTCGGGTCATTTCTTTTGCTACCATGGCTTACAGAACTCACAGAAGCCTATAGTTGGGATCCCATTTTGGAGAGCAATTGGATGCAAATCAGAACCAGCAAAAATAGAGACACAAAAAGGGCCAGGTCAAGGAAGGCCCTGAATGGAAAGCTTCCATGCATACTCATGCTGTGGCGAGGGTATCCTTCTCTGGCTCCTGGATATTTGGGCCTTTGTCATTATAACGTGAGCCTGGTTTTCAGGTCTATCAGACCTTTTGGTACAGATCATGAGGGCTCCTTCCAACTCTCACTCATTGCTTTCTGATGTTGAGTGACACACCTGAGCCTGTCCTTTTGACTTTCAAACCCATGGCCCAAAAGAACAGCCAACCAACTCCACGCTCCTGTTGCCGTCATTTCCCCAGTAGTCAATCCAGAGACAATGTACCTGCTATGCATCACCTGTAGTTCAGCCCCAGCACTGCGGCTGAAATATCAGCTCTTTCATGCCTGATAGGTGCCCAGAAACCAGTTGACATTCCACAAACCAGTTGAGATTAAATGCTCACTGCTATGTTGTGGGGATTTGTCCAATCCCAGAAGTGACCTATACTTTGGGTTTTTGAGGACTGTACCTGGTACCATCTGTGGGTCACATTCCTCAGAAAAAGATCATAAGACACAGTTTGCAAAGGTGTACTGAGAGAGGACAGGAGAAAACTTAGGCAAGGCAGTTCAATGAAACTACTGGGGACCAGGACTGGCTGGACACCAGCTTCAGCCTGATCCCAGGGTGGCTCTGGAGAACACAACACAGCTCTAGGACCCCAGGTTGGACCCCATCTGTCTTTGTGTCAGTGGGTTCCTGGCTGCTGCCTGTACTCAGAAAAGAGTGAAAGCAACCACTTGTGCCAGGTGACTGCATTATAGGTGATGGTGAATTTTTGCAGATGAAGAAGTGTAGCAGGAGGAAATGAGCAACTTGAAGAGGGATGTCTGAGCAGTGAACCAACCGCATGGACAGTCTCAAGGAAATCCTTCTAGAGAAATACAGGATTCTCATTGGGGTGTGGAAAATTAGAAGTGGGCAGTGAGGATAAGAAAAGGTGGGGTGCTGGGAAAAGGGTATATGGGAGTTAGAGTCAGCTCCAAGCAGAGTATAGTCTGTGAGAAAACAAGTACATTAAGGAAGGAAGGGAGGAGCTCCAGACACACTTCAGAAAAAGCTGGCTTCAGCGATGGCCTCTCTGTGGGCATACTTAGACCGAAGGAGTCTAATATTTGGGGCTTTCAGTTAAATCCAGAATGACAAAAATACAAACAGACCTTCAGCTCTCTCTCTCTCTCTCTCTCTCTCTCTCTCTGTGTGTGTGTGTGTGTGTGTGTGTGTGTGTGTGTGTGTGTGTCTATCTAGAGTTTAGGGAGCAAAATGTTGGAAACCTACAGGCAAATTTCATAGTTCTCAGGGTCTTGAGAGTTAGGTCAGGGAGTATTAGATAATGGGGCCACCATAAGTGGCAACATAAAAGACAAAGATGACAGGAAAGTTAAGACCCCCAGGGGCCAAGAAGTCATAAGGAGGAGGAGGGAGAGGAGGGTGTCCAGATACTTGCTGCCCAGGTCTAGTGGAACAGAAGGCAGGGAGCCTGTCTAGAGAGAAAGGGAACTTGAGCAGAGGAATGTTCTTGGATGCCAGACTGGGGAAATAATGCAGGTTGGGTTTGGGGTGCTGACTGGAGACTGGGTATGTGACATCCAGAGGCAGGGTCTGTGTTTAACAGAGTTTGGCATCTAGTCTGGCATCTGAGTGGGAAGTGGTAGCACCTCATAGCTGGATGAGGGCTGCTGTGGAAGAGCCAAATCTTCAACTCCATTCTCTAAAGTGACCTCCACCCAAACTTGTCAGTTAGCTGGAACCAAGGAGTGTGGCAGTCAAAAAAACAATGCAGTCCACAGCAGAGACTGAATAGGAAACTGGACTCTAAAAAAGAGAGGGGATCATGGGCTTAGAATTTCTGAACAATGTGGGAGAAGAAGTGTAGTCCCAAGAATGGCAAACACAAGTCACAGATGGTGGGCACCAACGCCCTAGAGAACTTGGACATCTAATGACTTCCCTCAAGAAAAACCAGTCAAGGAGAAAAAAAGATGAGTAGCCAAGTCGGTTCATTCCAGGCCCCCGTAATTCTGTGGACTACCTGCAGCCCTGATGAATCCCGAAGGGTGCAAAAGAACAAAGTTGGGGTTGGAAGAACTTGGAGAATGCAGAGCCTGGGAGAATCAAGAAAAATGGCAGGGGGAAGAAAGGCCTGAATTTTTCAAACCCAGAGGAGTGGAGTATATGGGAGTGGTAGAGGGGGCTGAAGTGCCTGGAAGACATGGGCATGTGCTGGGCCCCTCCAAGGTTGCTTTCACATGCCAGGGCTTCCTCTGAGGCTGCAGAGCTGCCCCTTTCTTTTGTCTCCACTAGAATTAGCCCGCTCAAAGCTCTCTCCTTAGTGGACCTGTTCTGGACCTAGTTCTTTTTCATCCTCAGTCCTCAAGGAAGTCATTTTTACTCTGCTGCAAGCTGGAATCCTCTGTAGTACTGAATATGCCTTGAAGGTATCCATTGTTTACATACCTTTTACCTGGGGCTTTCCCACAGAGGTGGGAAGTCCTCACCCCCCCAGGACTTTATTCTGATTTTCACCCCTGAAATGTCCCCCTTTCCTGCACCCAGGCAGCCTACTGGCTCTCTGCATCTCAGGCCCCATAGAAATCTTTACCCATCTCAGAATTTCTTTCCACATATAAGGCCCTCTTCTTCTCCAGTACGGCTCACAGCCTCACCACAACTTGGACAGGAAATTGCCCCAGAAATAGCCATGAGAATACATACACTCCAGTTAAGGAAGATTTTATTTCTCTCTTTTAGACTCTTGTTTGTGTTGGAAACACTGATCAGGGAAGAGGAAAGCCATCAGTCTGAAACACTGCCCTGCAGCAGTGATTTTTGAACCAGAAGTCCATGGTCAATTCAGCAAACCAAACAATCATGATAAAATGGGGTCCGAGCATTCACACAATTTAACGAAGGGAGAGGTTTATTAGTCAGGTTCTCCGGCCAGCCGGGACACTTGCTAGACACACAGCCTAAATACGAAACCCAAGCCATGGCAGACGCTGCTTTTAGACAGGCTAGAGCCTGCCCACATTGCAAGCCCGGAAATTTAAACACACCAATCATGAGCCGCGGCAGGAGCTGCCTTTAGACAGACCAGAGCCCGCCCACATTGCAAGCCCGGGAAATTTAAACACACCAATCACGAGCTGTGGCAGGGGCTGCCTTTAGACAGGCCAGAGCCCGCCCACATTGCAAGCCCAGGAAATTCAAATACACCAAGGGATCACAGAAGAGAAGCGAACAGGTTAGTTAAGTTACCATAGTTGCTGGGCTTCTTTCAGAGAAGGTACCTCCTAGGGATCTTCCAGGTGCGCATTCCAGTCCAAATAAGGCATCTCCTAGAGGCCCTTCCTGGAGGTACAAGTCAGCTGGGCGACATTACCGTATAGCACCTAGTGTGCGGGGTTAGAAATTAGATATTACCGTATAGCACCTAATATATGAGGGCTACAATTTCGCTATGTTTTACATTACATAGGGACTTGAAATACAAAAACATTTAACATGTCACAAAGTACGAAATTCATTACCTCTTAACAAAATTCATCATCTCTTAGCAATACATTTGTTTGGTTCAAATGCTTATCATAAGGTACACAATGTGTATTCCTAATTTAGCTGTGATCATTAAAATTAGTTTTCTTTTGTTTTTCTATGCTTCTTTATTTTATTTTATTTTTATTTTAAAGATGAGGGGTATGATTCAGGGTTAGGTATATGTATGTTGATTATGTGTGTACCCTTGTTGTTGAGGTGTGCCCCTCCCTCCACTTGCAGTTTCCCTCATCTGCCAATCCAGCCACCCCCCACAGTTTCCCACTACTGCCACTCCCTTTTGTATATTATTATGACAATTATTCAAGGTCTGCTTGTGAGTGAGAAAATATGGTTCTCTATTCTTTGTTTCTGTGATAGATCCCTGAATATGATCAACTCTAAATCCATCCAAGTTGCTGTAAAGTCTATATGTTTGTCCTTTTCATGGCTGCATAATATTCCATTGTGTTATATGTACCACATTTTTTTATCCAGTCCAGCTTCGATGGGCAGCATGGTTGGTTCCATGTTTTTATTGTGAATAGAGCTGCAACAAATATACACGTGCGGGTATCTTTTTTGTAGATTGATTTGAGTTTCTCCAGGTGTATTCCCAACAGGGGAATGCTGGTTCATATGGAAGGTCAATTTCTAGTTCTTTCAGAAATCACCACACTGTCTTCCAAAGAGGTTGCACTAGCTCGCATTCCCACATCAGTGTAGATTTCCCAATGTGAGTACAGATGCTCAGGAGAATGCATAAATGTATAAATGGCAATTCAGTCAACTTCTTTGCATGAGTTTTTAATGCAATTTTTCCATTAGCAAGTAATCATCGTACATGTTCAAGTCATTTGTTGTTCATGTTGTATCATTTTTCCCAGTAAAAAGATCAGGTTTCTTTTCAAATTTCCCAAATAGGCTGGTGATACCATGCTGATTCAGAAGAAGATATTAAACAACAATTATTTGTGCTGGTGAAGCATTCTCTTTAGGGCAAAATGTGAGCTTTTTTAGAAAGCATCAGGTACAACATCAGGTATAAAAATGAAGCTGTTTGGTGTAGTGCAAAACTCAGCATCTCCTGGATAAGAATATGTGTCATCGGCTTTAAAAACATTATTGCCTTTACCTTAGCATTTATCAGTAAAGGATCTTGTACTAATTTTTTATTTTCACAGTTGTCTAAACAAGCCAGGACAGCTATTAAGATTTTCATCCCCATAATCTTTATAAATGAAATAAGTAAATTCACAGAAAGCATCAACCTCAAAAAGATTTTGAAGTATTTTAAAAAGAATAAAATATTAAATGAAAAAAATCCTAGAAGTGGGTTTTGGTGCCTATATTTATAAAAACTTAGGCAGCTGAGGTAAGTGGATCCTTTGTGCTCAGGGACTGAGGCTGCTGTAAACTATAACTGAGCTTCTTCACTTTATTCTGTGCTACACACACACACACACACACACACACACACACACACACACACATTTCAAATACACTACTTGAATATTTACTGCCTAACACAGAAAAACTCTCATGTACAATGGAACAATATTCAGTGACTAACAGAAATTCCCCCTAAAACACCATCACGATATACTGTGATTACTTTGAAAATCTCTTGTATTCAGCCTATATTCAGTGAGAAACATAGGAAATCTCTCAAAAACAAATGCCTCAATATTCAGTGCATCACAAAAGAAATCTTTTTGAAAAAAAACTGCTCCAATATTCAGTGCCCCACATAAGAAGTCTGTCAAAACCAACCACCCCACTATTCAGTGCCTAACATAGGAAAACTCTCAAACACAAATTTCCCAATATTTGCCTAATAAAGGAAAACTCTCAATAAAAACTGCCCCAATATTTGCTGCCAAGCAAAGAAAATCTCTCAAAACCAACTGCCTCAATATTTTCTGCCAAAAAAAGAAAAAAAACTCTCAAAAGCAACTACACCAGTATTTTGTGCTAAATACAAAGTCTCAAAAAATGCCACACCATATTATGTCCTATACAAAATAAATCTGTCTAAAATCACCACACCAACATTCTGTCCTGGACTAAGTAAAACACTCTAACTCACCATACCCATATTCTGTCCTATACAAAGTACAACTGTTTAAAACCACCACACCATATTCTGTCCTGCACAAAGTAGAACTGTCTACAAATTACCACCAGTATTCTGCCCTACACAAAGAAAAATGTCTAAGGCCACCACACCAATATTCTGTGCTACACAAAAAAACTCTCATAACAACCACACCATTATTATGTGATACACAAAGAAACCTAGACAAAGACAACCACACCATTAAGAAAAAAGAAAGAGCCGGGCTCGGTGGCTCAGCCTGTAATCCCGCACCTTTGGGAAGCTGAGGTGAGTGGATTGCCTGAGCCCGCGGGTTCGAGACCCGCCTAGGCAGTGAGACCTCATCTCTACAATAAATCAAAACATCAGCCAGGCGTGGTAGCACGCGCCTGTAATTCCGGCTACTTGGAAGGCTGAGGCGGAAGGATCGCCGGAGCCCAGCAGGTCGAGGCTGCGGTGGCCGGGAGCGGTCACTGCACTCCAGTCTGGGGAACACAGTGAGAATCCAACTCAAAAAAGAAAAAAAGAAAAAAGAAAGAAAAATCAAAAATGCACACACAGAAAAACAGAGAGAGCAAACAGCAGCAACAATAGTACAACCTGAACAATAGAACAATATTCTATATTATAACAACAAAAACCAATGTTCTATTATAACAAGAATAAAACCTTTAGCTCTGACAACAGCGACATAATATCTATGTTAAATAATCCCACCAAAAACAAACCAAAACAAACAAAACAAAACAACACCGAAAATGACAAAACAAAGAAATCAACAGCAGTAACAATAATACAACCTGAGCTTTACATCTCACCAAATGATGGATTTAAAGAACACTGGGTTGCTCCTGGGCTGAGCTATGAGTAGGTTCCGCCCCAGTGACCCAGAGGAAGGGCCAGGACACGCAGCAGCAGAGTCCTCAAGCCGGCAGTCCCCACCCATCCCCATAGAATGATCCATCTGGTGGCCGTCATCTTCAAGCAGCACTGGGAAGTCCCGAGGGTTAGAATGTCCACCTGCGCAAGCGGTTGACTGGGCCTCGTGTTGTGCCCTTTGTCGCATCTTTTTGTTGCTCGGCTGGGCCCACGTGCCCTCCCTGGATGGCACGTGTGTCACGAGCCCCATTGAGACGTCACAGGAGCGGAGCTGGCCGGTTTGCATGGGGCTGACTAGCATTTGCTTGGCTGGGAGAGGAGTTGGTCGCTAAGGAGACTTGTCTCCGTGACTTACTCTTTCTCGCCATGGCAGACCATATGACCAGCTCTCAGTGGGCAATTTTCTTACTCAATTGGTCTTGGGGTTCCAGAGGCGGCACCCCAGGCGCCATTTCCCACCCATTCCCCTGTTCTTCCAGGATCCTCCTACCTCGCGGCGCCTGCCTCTGCCCTTAGCCCTGGTCCTGCTTAGAGGCTGCTCAACCCGCATCTGGGTCGTGTGCCTCCACAACCTAGACCCTACATGGCCCGGAAGGAGTGGTGTCCCCTCTCGCACACCACGGGCTCGTCTTTGGGTACCCTACCGCCTGAATCCAGGGTTAAGCCCCGAAAAAAGAAACCTGAGCTGTTTGCTGGAAACTCGCTGGCGGCAACGACTAGACCTCTGCAAGGATCTCTCTTCTCAGCTGCAATTATACCCTCCTGCCTCCCCCACCTGAGGAGGTCATCAGTCCTCAGAAATGGATGGCATCCAGGATCCCCAAGGAGATCAAGGGCAGAGCCCAAGAACAGCCCCAAAAAATTATGAAATGGAGGATGACACCAAAGAGCAGGAGATCAACAAAAGGGTCCACCTTAAGAAGGAGGAAGTGTTATTGACATCAAGGACTCCAGGTACCCAGGGAGAACTCTCATCCTTGGGGCCATGCCCTGGGTTTTTGGAGGGACACCTCCCTTGCTCATCCTCAAAAACGAACTTTTGTGAGAAGGCCCAGGTTTCTCTGAAGAGCTGCTTCTGGGAAGAACATATCTATCACGTGCCCACAGCTGTGACGGGGAGTCCCGCCTCTTGGGACAGATGCTACCATGCTCATGGACCCAATCCCAGGCTTCTCCTGGCAGTTGGAGAAGCTCACCAAGGAAATACTAGAGTGTCCAGCTCTCCAGGCTTGCTGATATTGCTGAAACTGTAGAAGGAGATGCAGGGCACCAAGCCATCAGATATTCCACCAAGGAGCTCTTCCCTACCCAGAGATGCCAGTCATAGGCCCTGGCAAGGACAAGGTCGGTTCCACTGCTACTGCTACCTCCATAGTCACTGTCATGGGATAGAGATGTGCTATCTCCACAAACCCAATGTCTCTGCATGACTGTTCAGAAAGAGCTAGGCTCCTTGCGGCAGGACAGTATCAAATATTTGGAGGATAAGAATATCAAGAAATATCAAACACTTGAAGTATAAGACAGAGGCTTTAGAGGATAAAACAGAAATCATGGCAAATGGCAGTGCCACTTAATCTCTTGTTTTTATTGACACCTGCTGGAAAGAGCACTGACATCCTGCCTTTGGTCACTTGTACTTTGCCGGTCTCAGCTCCTCCTAGAAACATTGACTTGGCCCACCTGGTTGCTGGTTCTACTATGGTGCTTGCCCCTCTGCCTCCTAACCCCATACCCATCTCCTCCAAGTCTCAGTCCTGCAGAAGGAGTTCCCAGACATCCATTTGTGTAGAATTCCACCTGTCTTTTACCCTCCTCACCCCTCATCCCATCCACTCCACCATGACCCGTTACCCCTGGCAATCCTGAATTCCACAGGATTCTTTTCAATCATCTTAGTTAATACATCTGCTCTCTTGACCTTGCCACCCACTTCAGAACCTTGGATCATTTACATTGACAATACTCCATCATCTAAAGATGAGACTCTCAAGTCCACCACCAACTTCAGGATGACTGCACTACCATTTTCTCCATTCTAATTTAAGGGCAGTGCAGTGACACCCTGATAAGTCATCAGTCTGCATCTGCCCACCTGTATTTATTTTCTTCAGTCCCACTCCAACCCTTAGCCATCCCTTTGACTGGAAAACTACCCATTAGTCCAAATTTAGGACACCTGATGGGCAACAGCAAGGCTCTTAGTGTCCTGTTTTGACAAGACTTCTTATCCTGGTTCCTCTTGAAACCTCTACTCTAGTGAGCAGCACCTCTGCATCATCGTTATCCAAGCCAACCTTTGACTCCAGTGTTGTGGATACCTACTCTTATTCCAAGGCTATCAGCTCAGTCTCCCCCTGTATCCAGGAATGCTCCCCCATAAACACAGAACATCTGAGTCCCCATTGCTAAACATGGGGAGCACAGCCCTTTGGAGTGGTAGTAGGCCCTCTATTCTTACTTTCAGTAGAAACACTCGTGAACCAATCAGCTAGGTTCTTTATTCTGACCAGCATTGTTGATATAACACTAGTATTTGGAAACTCTTTGTAAAAGCAATTGTGCATACAATGTAAGGAGGAAAACTAGCCCACTGGGGCACTCGCCACCTGCTAAGAGCATCAGAAACCACCATTCCATGGATGACTCCTCTCTTGGATCTCTTTAAATAATGGGAATGTCTCTCTCCACAAACAATATCCACAAAAAGACTTTGGTCCACAAGAAAAGTACTCAGTTCCTTTAACGTACACTAAACCTGCTCTAATTACATAAGTTAGAGGCCTAAAACCTCAAGAGTTGAGTGTGCACATGTGTAAGAGTATATGTGTGTATGGAAGACCATGGAGCAGACCAGTATAGTTAGAAGCCACTGTAGTGGAGACATTCCACCACAGAGAGTAGAAGAGTTCTGCATTTACCATACGTTGGGCCTTGCCAAGCTTGACTGCAAACCTGAAGACCCAAACCCTGGGCCAGATCTCTCTAGTCTTGAGACTGAGAGAATTGTCACTACAGTTTAGAGGTTCTCCTCTTCCTCTTATGAATTTGACTCATTGGCTCCTTATCTTTCCCATATGCAATGTATACAAAAACTTTGTTCTTGTTAATCTGAAAAAAAGAAAAAAGGAATATGTGGATTCTTGGAAAGCATCATTGTGAAAAAGATATTAAAGTGCTTAAAACAATATAAATTATTAAAACAAAATAAAAATGCAAAAAACCTAGGAGTAGGCCTTTTACTCCTGTATTCCTAGGCTTAGCGAGGCTGAGGTAAGAGGATGCCTTGAGCTCAGAAGTAGAAGATTGCAGTAAACTATAATCAAGCCACTGTTCTCCAGTGTGTGCTACACAGAGAGAAACTCTGTGAGACAATTATACCAAAAAATAAAAGTTCAAAAGAGAGAAAAAGAAACAGCAACAATTCTGCAACCTGACATTTGGAGCTAGCAAAAAAAATAGATTTAGAGAGAAACTCTCAAAAGTAATCAAACTAATGAGAAAAACAAACAAGCTGACAAAAAACCTAAAAAATCACAACATAAAAATAACAAAACAGAAGAAACCACCACAGCAACGATAATGTAATCTGACAATTGACATAACAGCATTAAGCAAATATACAAATAAATAAAAACAAAACAAATGTAAAATATGACAGGAAAATGAAAAAAAACAGAGCAAATCCCATGGTGAAAACATTGCAAGCTGACCTTTGGATTAAATATAAAAATTGATTTACAGACAAACTCTCAAAAGAAACCATATCAATATATACAAACAAAAAATAAGTAAATAACACAACAATAAAATGGCAAAACAAGAGAAACCACCATAGCAATGATAACACAGCTGGAACTTCGGACCTAACAAAAAAATTCTTCTAGAGAGAAACTCTCAAAAACAACACCACCAATAAGAAATATGAAATCACCAAAAATGACAAAGAAATTAACAAAAGTAACAATAACACAAACCATACTATGGATGTTACAGAAACATCAATTTAAAGAAAAGAATCAGAAAAACATATAACAATTGTTCTTTTTTAAATCCAGTCCTCTTTTGATGGGCAGCATGGTTGCTTCCAGGTTCTTGCTATTGTGAACAATGCTGCAATAAACATATGTGTCCAGGTATCTTTTTTATAGAGCGATTTGAGTTCTTCAGGATATATTCCCAGTAGGGGGATTGTGGGGTCATATGGGAGGCTGATATTTAGAGCTTTTAGGAATCACCACACTGCTTTCCACAGAGGTTGCACTAGTTTACACTCCCACCAACAGTGTAGAAGTGTCCCCTTTTCACCACACCCTCTCCAGCAGCTGTTATTTTTTGAGTTGTTGATAATTGCCATTCTGACTGGAGTTAGGTGGTATCTCAGTGTGGTTTTGATTTGCATCTCCCTGATGATTAGTGAGGATGAACATTTCTTCATGTGTCTGTTGGCTGCTTGGATGTCTTCCTTTGTGAAGTGTCTGTTCATATCTTTTGCCCATTTTATAATGGGGTTGTTTGTTTTTTTCTTTTCAGCATGTTTGAGTTCCTTGTAGATCCAGAATGTTAAGCCTCTGTGGTACATATACATGATGGAATACTATGCAGCCATAAAAAAGAACAAAATCATGAATTTCGCAGCAACCTGGATGGAACTAGAGTCTATAATACTGAGTGATCTCTCACAGAAACAAAGATCTGAGTATCACATGTTCTCACTCATATAATGGACCTTGAACATCCAATGTAATACTATGAGAAAATGACTGACGGTACTGGGAAACTATGGAGTGGGGGGAGATGGGATTAACAGTAGCATATATCTGTCTGGGGACGGGGAAACACCTCTTATCAACAGGGTGCCTGAATGAAACGTAACTGTATACCTAACCCTTAACTGTACCCCACAACATCATAATAAAAATAATGATAAAAATTTGTTCTGTAGGATTCCTTCCAAGATTTGCGATAATGCCCTTCTGAAGAGTTATCTTTCCAAGTAACTGTTCCTTTTATGAACACAGCAGGAGTGATTCTGGTCATTGAGCATAGAAGAGGGTAACTGACATCATTGTTTATTTAAAGTCACTGCCTTCCAAACAGTTCAGTGGCCATATTGGCTTCTAGTGCAAAAATTACAGGTGGGGAGAAGCGGTGGGAGCCTACATTGTGCCAGGGGAGCACAAGGAGGTATGAGTAAGGGGACAAAATATTACCAAGCTCAAGTACAAGGGTCAGGGAAAGGATTCAAATTAGAACCAGAAAAAAATGGGGTCACCTATAGGGTCAGGTCAAGAAGGGCCCCAAATGGGAAGCTTTCATTGCCTGCTCATGCTGGGAAGAGAGTACACCCATCTTCTGGCTCCTGGATATTTTGGCCCTTTGTCATTACGTCTTGAGCCTTGGCCTCAGACTTATCTGACCTTTGGCTGCTGATCATGAGGTGCCCTTCCAACTCTCACTTTTTACTTTCCATTGCTTAGTGATAAATCAAAGCAAGTTCTTTTGTCTTCAGTGAATATGTGGCTCCAAATAGGAGACAACAAATTACACTCTCCTAAGTGCTTTCATTTTCCCCAGTGGTGAATCCAGAGACAATGAACTTGCTGTGCATCTCCTATAGTTCAGCCCAGTCACTGCAGCCGAAACATCAGCCCTTTCATATCTGACATGTGCCCAGTGACATGTCAGCCCTTCAACTACCAGCTGGGGTGAGGTGTTCACTGGCACATTGTGGGGATTGGATCAAATCCGAATGTGACCTTTACTGTGGGCTTTCTAGGACTGTTGCAGGCACAATCTGTGGGTCACATTTCCCAGTAGACGACCATAAAAACACAGGCTGAAGTGATGTCCTGAAGGAGGACAAATCAAAACCTAGGCAGGGCAGCTCAGGGAACCTAGCAGTGATCAAGTTTGACTGAAGACCATCTTCCATCTGATGCAAGAAAAACTCTTGGGTACACACCACTGTTCTAGGGCCTCACCTTGTTCACCCTTAGATCTCTGTGCTGGTGAGTTCCTGGCTGCTGCCTATACTCAGGAAAGGAGTGTGAGCAACCACTCGGGCCAAGTCACTACTCTGTAGCTGATGGCAAATCTCTGCAGATGAAGAAATCTAGCAGGTGGGAATGAACAGCTTGGAAATGGGATCTGAGCAGTGTACCAAGAGGTCCACTGCCTTGTGGAAATCCCTCTAGAGAACCACAGCAGAATCTCTGGGACTTGGGGAATTAGAAGTGGCCAGTGAGGAAAAGTCATGATGGGGTGCTGGAGAGATGGGAATGAAAAGGGCTCCAAAGCATAGTCTGCTAAAAAATGAATGCATTAGGGAAAGGAAGAATTTCAGACCCACTTCAGAAGGAGGTGGCTTCAGGAAGGGGCCCTGAAGGCACACTTGGAGCCTAGGAGTCCAAAAACTGGGGGCTTTTACCTAAACCCAGGGTGCAGAGGCACAGACAAATGTTTGGATATGTGTGTGTGTGTCTATGCTGTGTCGGTCTAGGGAGTGAGGCTGATTGAAGCCTAGACATGAAAGTCATGGGTCTCAGGAGCCTTAGAGTCAGATCAGGGAGTACCAGATGAAGGGGCCAACACAGGTCACAGCACAAAAGACAAAGATGATAGAAAAGTTAAAATTCCCAGTGGGCAAGAATCATTAGAAAGAGGATGAAGACGTAGGCATGCTGATACTGCCCAGACAGAAGTGAAGCTGAAGGAATGAAGCCTGTAAAGAGAGCAAGAAAGTTTGAGCAGAGGAGGGTGTCTAGATTCCATACTTGGTGCAGTGTGAGAGTGCAGGGTGGACATACCCTGGCATAGCAGATTCCAGAGGGAGAGCCAGTGTTTACCAGAGTCCGGTACCCAGCTGGGAGAGTTTAGGGCAGCTAGCTCTTTAATAGAGATCTGGGTGAGCAGTTGCATCACTTTTTGGCAGGGTGAGGGGCGCTGTGGAAATGTCAAGTCTTTGCCTCTGTTCTATAAGACAGCTTCCCAATGAGCTTGCCATTTAGCAAGACTCAAGGAGATGTGGTCGCTAGACAAATGACCTAGTCCCCAGCAGGGACTGAATGGGAATGCAGACTTTAGAAAGGAGAGAGAATCATGGGCCTATAATGCCTGTAATATGTCAGAGACAGTGTTCAGCCTTAAGGATGGTGAACACGAAGCGGAGATGATGGGCATCTAGCACTAAAGAGCATAGACATCAGAGAGTCAGGAAAAAAAACAGTCAAGGAGAAGGAAAGACAAGTGGAGAAAAGAGTCCTTTTGCCCCAATCCCCCACAGTTCTGTGGGGTGCCTGCAGCCCTGATGAATCCCAGAGGTTGCAGGTTAAGGGAATAAGGGCTTGGAAGAACCTGGAGAATGCAGAGCACCAAACAACCAAGAAATGTAGGAGAAGGAATGACAGCATGAATTTTTCAAACTCAGAAAAATGGAGGAAATGGGTGTTGTGGAGGGGGTTGGAGAGGCCGGAAGCTGTGGGTTGTGCAGGGCCTCTGTAAGGCTGCTTCACATGTCAGGGCTTACTCTGAGGCTGCAGAGTTTCCCCTTTTTTCTGTCCCAATTAAAATTGGCCCCTTCAAGTCTTTCTTCTCTGTGGGCCTGTTCTGGCCCTAGTTCTTTTCCTGCCTCAGTATTCACAGAGGACATTTATAGTCTGTTCCTGGTTAGATTCCTCTCCAGTTCAGAAATGTTTCCTCAAGTCACCCACAGGTTAAACTTCTTCCCCATGGAGCTTCTGCCTCTGAGGCAGTAGCTTCTCACACAGCCCAGGAACCCACTCCAGATTTTTACCCCTGAGACATTCCCCTTTCCTGCACTCACACAGCCTCATAGCTCTCAGCACCTCAAACCCCATGAAGATGCCCTCCCCTTCTCAGGGCTTTTCTCCAGATTGAGAGTTCTCCTCTTCTCCAGTGCAGCCTAGAGCCTCACCACAACATGAACAGTAAGTCACCCCAGAAACAGCCATGCAACCACACTCAAGCTAATACGATTTCATTTTTGCCTTTTCAAGACCCTTGTCAGTGTGGGCAAACTTATCTGGTGAGAAGAAAGCCATGAGGAAAATTGCCCTGCAGTGGTTGTGAACAACACAGGGCCACGGTCAATTTGGCAAGCCAAGCAATCCCATGTTTGTTTAATCCAAGATGCTTTTCATAAGGTACACAATGTATAATTCATAATTCAGCCATCATCTCTGAACTTATTTTTCTAATTCAATGTCTCCATTGCTTATTTATGCAATTCATTTGGCATATTGCATCAGCATTTTACAGTAAATAGATCACATTTTTTCAGATTTTCTGACTAGAGCACGGATATTTATCATAAGGTATGAAAAATAAAATCAGTAGTTCATTTCTTCAGTTATTATGTTAACAGAATTTTTCCATTTGCAAATAATCCTTGTACATATACCAGAATCATTTGGCATATTACATCTGAAAAGGTCCCTGGAACACACCATTGTTCTCTCATGCCTCCAATAAGATTCAAGAAGCCAAGAATTGAGAAAAAAGAAGTTTATTTGTGAATTCAGAATTCAGGGAGACAAGCCAGTATAGATACCAAGGCCAGCTCAGCGTCTCAGGTTTTGCAGTTTGTATTTATAAGCATAAGCATTGCATTTGCTACTGATTAACATCAAACTACTAACTTACAAAACATTGTGTGATATTCCAATTATTATTGCATTTTGTCAATAACACGCATTGTTTGCATATTCTTGGTTCCTGTTACAAGGAAACTGCAATTTTCAGTTATTAGTAATTCTAAGCAAAGAATAAGTGTAGCTTCTACAAAGTAAAACATTATTCATAGTGATACATTATTAGTCAATGAGTACAACAATACAAAAGAGTGTACCAGTTATGGTTACAAGATTAATATAATTGTATTTCTGACTTTAACTATTGATCATGAAATAAACACTGTATTTTACTAACTGTGTGAATACAACCATGGAGTGTGTGAATCATGCTGTTCCAGCGAGGGTGAGCACAGTCTTGTAATTCTAAGGAATGTGGATTGTACAGGGCAGTAACCCTAAGAAACCAAACATTATAACAATCATGAATTAGTAGTAGTGGGTTCTCTTCATCATTTCCTCACTGTTATCCATCATGGAGGTGTGGGAATCATTGTCTCTTTCTTTGGGTTTGAACATCTGAATGGCCTTCTCAGTCAGGCGAAACTGTGCTAGGAGAGGAAAAGGGGGATTAAGGGCAATGGGGTGGGGGCAGAAAGATACACTCTTAAGTTTAAATGTTTTCTACATCTAGCCTGATTTAATTACAAAAAACAGAAGTTGGTTTTTTTCCCCTTAGAAACAAGTTTATTTTCTGCCAACCTTATTTCCGTGTTGCATAAATGCATGTGTTGCTTAAGAGCTTAAGACCACTCCATGGTTGTCCCTACCCATTCAGTGGCCTGAGCAGTGGGAGCTGCAGACCAGTCCTCTGTGGCAGGCTGAGCACTCCAGTCTTCAGTAGGAAACTGCTGAATTGGCACAGAAGGCACCTGCACACCTTTAGACCAGTCTGCAACCTCAGGCTGAGTAGCAGTGAACTCAGGAGCTGGAACAGTCCATTCACCCTGAAATTCTTTGGTCACAGCTTTTTCAGCAGCAGGCTGCTCTTCCTTTTCAATCTCTTCAGGATCTCTGTAGAAGTAGAGATCAGGCATAACCTCTCACGGGTGTTCACGGGAGAAGGTGCCACGCATGTGCAGAACTTCCCGAGTCAGCATCCACCACATCAGACCCACTGAGTGAGCTCCCTTATTGTTGCACGGGACAGCAATGTCCACAGAGCGCAGAGGAGAGTCTGTGTTACACGGAGCAATGGTGGGCAGGTTAACATAAGATGCCTCTGTGAGGGGCTGGTGGTCAGCCCTGGGATCAGTAACCACGCCCAGCTAATTTTAGTTATTTATTATAGAGACAAGGTCTCGCTAAGTTGCCCAGGCTGGTCTCGAACCCATGGGCTCAGGCAATCCAATCGCCTTGGCCTCCCAAAGTGCTGGATTACAGGTTGAGTCACCAAGCCTGGCCTATAGCCAATTATTTAAAGGCAAGAAGGAGTTAGGCCTAGATCAGTCTGAAAAACAACCCCATTCTGTAATGAATTTGTATTGCAAGCTATGATGATCTGGGCCTTTGATTTCTTTCTTTTCTGTATCTGGCATAGCATTTACAAGAAACATATAAGGATCACATAGTGACAAGTGTGAAGATGACAGTTATTTTCTTTTCCTTTTCATTTTTTTATGTTGAAAGATTTGGTATGCCAATGTTCATTATGCAGGTAACCTTGTTGATGAAGTGTGCCCTCCCTCCCCTGGCAGATTCCCACTACTGCCAATCCCACCCCCGCTCCCTCAGCAGTTTCCCACTACTTATGACAGTTATGTTAGAGTTCATGAGAGTTAGTCTGGTCCAATTTTCCTGAAGGATGTCTGTCTTAGTTGTTGCTCACGAGATTGACCAGACCCCAGATGTTTTCTTGAATCCCAAGCAGGTGTCAGTGGGCCAGCTTGAAGTCCAGGTGTGGGCCACAGTGTAGTCAGGTGCTTGCCATAGGCATGAGATGTGATTTTAATTCTCTCCCTAACTTTCCAACATAAGAGCCAGTTAAACGCACCTAGCAAGGTCCTAAGTTGGTTACAAATTAAAAGCAATAACTATGAATGACAAAAGTTTAGACAGTCACCATTCAAAGCACAATCAACATGAAAACCTGGCTATTCTATAATATACAACGTTTTCTAAAAGACAGTTCTGGTAAAGTCAAAATGACTTCCTTCCACATCAGTGTTTTACCATAAACAGATCATATTTCTTTCTAGATGTCCCAACTGGAGCGCGGATGTTTATCATAAGGTACGCAAAGTAGAATTAGTAGTTCAGCCATCGTCTCTGCAAGTTTTCCATTGCAAATAATCGTTATACATATATAGGCAATTCAACTGGTATATTGCATCAGTCTGCAAGTTTTCCATTCGCAAATAATCGTTATACATATATACCCAACTCATCTGGTATATTGCATCCGTCTTTTACGATAAATAGAAGAGGTTTGTTTTCCAATTTTCTGACTAGAGCACAGATGTCCGTCAAGGTACACGCAAAGTAAAATCAGCTACCATTGCTGCGCTATTTTTTATCGCAATTATTCCATGACAAATAAACATTGCACATGTTCATGCAGTTTATTTTTCATGTTGCATCATCCTTTATGATAAATAGACCGTTTTTATGCTCTAATTTCCTGACTAGGGCATAGATACTGCACTGAATTCAGAATTCACTGAATTCACTGACTTCATCCTTCCAACTGCCCCAGAGAGCTGCTTGGAGTGCACGTATTAAACAACACTTACTTGTGCTGGCTGTTCAGCAGGTTTTGTTTTTTTTTTTTTTTTTGCACAAAAACATGGAACCAAACCTACTGCCCACTGAAAGTAGAGTTGAAAAATGTGGTACATATGGTACATGACGAAATTTTATGCAGCCATAAAGAAGTACAAAATCATGAACTTCTCGGCAAATTGGATTGTCTTGTTTAGCAAACATTTCAGCTAGAACTGGTGGTATAAAAATGAAGTTTTTTGTCCTGAAATTCCCCTTCTGGGAATATCCAAAGGAACATAAATTGTTTTATAATAGACATCTGTGCATGCATGATTATTTCTGCACTGTTCACAATAGCAGAAACATGGAACCAAACCTACTGCCCACTGAAAGTAGAGTTGAAAAATGTGGTACATATGGTACATGACGAAATTTTTTTTTTTTTGAGTTGGAGTCTCACTCTGTCGCTCAGACTGGAGTGCAGTGGCCGCTCCCGGCCACCACAGCCCCAACCTGCTGGGCTCTGGCGATCCTTCCACCTCAGCCTTCCAAGTAGCTGGAACTACAGGCATGCGCTACCACGCCCGGCTGATTTTTGATTTATTGTAGAGATGAGGTCTCGCTGCCCAGGCGGGTCTCGAACCCGCGGGCTCATGCAATCCACTCACCTCAGCCTCCCAAAGGCGCGGGATTACAGGCTGAGCCACCAAGCCCAGCTACATGACGAAATTTTATGCAGTCATAAAGAAGTACAAAATCACGAACTTCTCGGCAAATTGGATTGTCTTGGAGACAATTATTCTTAGCGATCTACCACAGAAACAAAGACCTGATTACGGCATTTTCTCACTCATAAGTGAGACTTGAACATTAACAACAATACCACAAGGAGGGAGCAGTAGTCGTAGGACACTGCCAGGAGGTGGAGGAAGGGGTGTAGGTTGTAAAAAAAACAAACTGTAACAGGGCCTAAACCAGGGGAAGTGAGTATCAGTTGGAAGCTGAAAAACAACTGCACATAGATTACATATGTACCTAATCTTGACTTGTACCTCACATCTTTAAATTAAAATAAAGTATATATACATTAAAAAAGTAATTGATTTAGTGCATGATTCAGCATTGTCCGGATTAGAATGACTGCAAATTCCACGGCATATGTTGGTGTTTGATCTGATAGTAATTCTCTTACTAGAGAGCTCAATGAATCAACCAATTCAGCTACCAAAATTTTCATGACCATGGTCTTTATACCACAAAAAAGTGAACCCATGGAAATCATAATTTTGAAAAAAGATTTTAAAGTGTTTTAAAAAGGAACAAAAAGTGAAACAAACAAAAAAAAAGAAAGAAAACAACCTGGGAACTATGGCTTGCTGCTGTATTCCAAGGTACTCAGGAGGCTGAGGCAAGAGGATTCCTTGAGCTCTGAAGTTGGAGACTGCAATAAGCTATGAATGAGCCCCACACTCCACTCTGCTTCAAAGAGGGAAACTGCCTAAAAAACAAAAACAAAAACAAAAAATTAAAACACCAAAAAGAAAAACAAAGTAAAAAACACCAAAAAATGAAAAACAGCAACAACAACAATATAATCTTGAAAGGCGCAGAGAACAGTCAGAAGGACGTCTCCCGAGATGGCGCTAAACACTACGTAAAACCAAACAAAGACTACAAAGGCCCTAAACTCTAGCTTTTCCCGCGCGCGCGAAACTTAAACCTGTGCTCAAACAACCCCTCCCTATAGGAATACTACCTCATAGTCTCCTCCAATAAAACCCAAACACGGCACTGGCCAGCCCCTGCAAGGTCCATAAATATACCCCTCTCCCTACATAGCTCTCTGTCTTTCTCTCTTTCTTTCTCTCTCTGTCCCCACCACTCTCTTACTCTCTCTTTCTCTCTCTCGCTCTCTCGGTCTCTCTTTCTCTCTTTCTTGCTCTTCCTCGGTTACAGACCCTTCGTGTAACTGCCCCTTTAATAAATCTCTTGGTTCTGACCGGGTGTGGAGTCGTTACCGGTGCCGAACTTCTTTCAAATCTGAGCTACGAAACCACACACACACACAAAATCAAATTAAAGAAAAGAAACAGGAAACTATACCGTAATGAATGTTCTTCGGGCTTTAGTCCAAGCTTTGTGATAACAGCCTCCTGAAGAGCTATGACTTCAGAAGTCACTGGTACTTATGTGTGCCAGACAGGAAGTGATTCTGGCCAATGAGCATGAGACACGGTAGAGAGAAGCGATTCTGGCCAATGAGCATGAGACACGGTAGATAACTGGCACCATTGTCAATTTAAAGTTACCGCCTTCCAAACAGCTCAGCGGCCATGTTGGCTGCTAGTGTCAATGTCAGGTGGAGAAGCACAGTGGGACCCTCACATAGTACTGAGGGAGTATGAGGAGATATGACTAAGGGGACAAGCTGTTACCAAGCTCAAGTTCCTGGGACAGGGAAAAGGGCGATTTTTCCAAAAGCTGGTGGATATGAAAATGGAACATGATCAGCTCTGACTGTGAACTGTGACCTGGGACCCATGAAAGAGCCGCTCACTGAGAAAATTGCTTTTGCAAATGAGCTCAAATTAAATATCTTCACACTGGGAGATTCTCTGCATTTTCTGGACAGACCCTGATGAAATCACAAATGTCCTTGAAAAGAGAAGGCAGACAGATTTGAGTTCAGAAGTTGAAGAAACTGATGAGAGCCTAGGTCTGTGGACTAATGGCAGTGGAATGTGGGGGGCAAGATCTAAGGAATGGTGTGGTCTCCAGAAGTGGGAACAGGCCAGCGATCATCCCCTCTGCTGCTCTGAACACCTGCATTAGGTACATGGCACACCGTTTTATGGAAGGAATCCTTAAAATAAAAGCAGCATAGAGCAGCGCCACCTACTGGACAAACTGACCCTAGTGGCTGTCATAATGGTGTCAGCCCAGAATGACCTCACCCGGCAACCTGACCCAGCACTCACCCTCATGTGTCCCTCAAGGCAAACATTTGTTTCTAACCTCTTGGCTTTCTTTCTTGTCTTCAAACGTCAATGTGTGTGCCCCACAGAGATATCACGCACTTGACAAATTGAAAACTAGAAGCTTCCATCTGAGAGCTCTTGCTTGGATGCCTACTCCCATTGGGTCTAGTCTGAATTTTGAGAGACCTTATTGCCAGATAA
>JAPVLO010003424.1:0-22388 GCA_027257055.1 Cephalopachus bancanus | reverse complement strand
GGTTTTTTTTTTCTGCCTCATTGACCCCCCTTGTCAAAAGTCCCTCTTATTTCTGGTCAAAATTTATTTGCCCTTTGAAGACAGTCTTAAATCTCTGTATTACTCACACCCCCAGAAAACTGACAATTTCCTCATGGGAGCAGTGTTTTCTTCTAGAGGACAGATTTGACTTTGATAAAGGGATCCCACCCCGCGGGAAGGGAGCTGTGGAATAAACCACCTCACTTGTTTTCTGATATGGCCTGGGGGTTTGAACCCAAAAGTTGGAACCTTTTTCTTAATCCAAATAAAACTGTAAAGCCAATAGCATACTACTCTTGCTGTTTACCTTTACTTCATATTGGAGGAAATAAACAAATACATAGAGCTATTCCCCTTACAAGGGTAACAGCCTATTCCCCTCTGCCTCTCTACAAAATAAGTGTTGAGGCTCTCATTTCTTTCTTTTTTTTTTTTTGTAGAAGGAAATAAAGTCCCTGGATAACTTGCAAGTGTATTTTAAATATAGGGAATTAGGCTTTCTGAGTTTCAGGTCTGCTTCAGCTGGGTGGGTGTGGGGTGTTGGCCACATCAGAGGAACCAGTGGAATCTTAGTCCAGGATGCTGGCACTCTAACCATTCAGCTGCTTAGGATAGACAAAGATATCTGGCATTTTAAGAAGATCTAGTATGAAGAAAACTTTCTTTTTCCTCCTGCTGCATGTCCAAGGTGGTGAAAAAGTTAAAAAACCCTTTTTTTTAAAATACCTTCTAAATGCCAGTCTCTTTCTTGGTTCATGTAGAGAGAAAAAAAGAAGAAAGAATTATTAAAAATACCTAAAAACCTAATTAGAGTATATGAATTTAAAAAATATTCTTCTCCTGTGCTCACATCTTACATCTTCCAGTAATATGGCTATTATATGCCTACATGCTTACCTCTCTATCCACCCCTAACAAAAAAAAAAATCACTTGCTTACTGCTGAGGAATTGGAGTGTCCCGTTTCCCTGCAAGCTCCCTGAAACCGTCAAAGGTAGAGCCTTCTTATTCAGCTGGGAAGACAAGAAGAACTCCACCTTCCTAGGAATGCCCTTGGGGTCAGTTGGGCTCCAGTCACATGTGGGGATGGAAGCAGGAATGGTGTCTACCTCTTGGGGAGAGCTAAGCCCTGAATGAGCCCTGCGTCTTCCTCACGTGTCCTGTTGGGGTGTTCCCTGGAGTTTCCGTGCCTCTTTTCCATTTCTGGAGGTAGAGTGCTATTTGCTTTTGTAGTTGGAGAGGAAAAAAAAGGCCGGCAGTGTCTGCAGCAAGCTATGTAGCCTGGCCATAACATCATTCCTTTGATGATGGCATAAACCCCTTTTGTTTGGAATGATTCCTGTTTTCTGCAAATGAGTGGGTTTTTTGATGAGCCTGCCTTGCCCTCAGTTCGCTGAGCACTTTTTCTCAGGTTGGGATTGCAAAACCAAAAAAAAGGCACATTTTTCCTCCACCCCAACCTGGGATCTGAGGTTGACTTCACAGTGTCCACTGTCTTACCAACTCTCTCCCCCCACCAGCCCACCCCCAAGGGCGGCACAGCCTTGAAGGCACCAAACAGGAAAGACACCAAACGGGAAAGGCACCCCATGCTCCACCTCTCTCCTGGCATCTCCTGCTTCGATTAAGCTCAGCTGAGCCACCACACTTGATGCAGCCTTGGCAAGTGACTGGAGGTGTAGCGGGGAGGGAGGCTGCCCCCAAAAGACTGTTGTGCACGTGCACATACACCGAAAGATGTGATGGAAGAGCTCTTATCAGTAGACCTTTTACCCCAGATCTGCCACCTACTGTGGTGTGTCCCCGAGCAAGGAGCCTAACCCTATACAAGATGTTGGTCGTTTGTTCTGAGACTCTGACTCTGAAGGGAAAGAGTTCCCACCGGGGCCATCAGCCTTTATGGCTATGGGATGATATACACTGATGAATTGTGTTCAACTGATGAATGAAGGAACCAAATGCAAAAAACTTTTGGAGGCATCTGCCGTCTCTAGAAGACTAGCTGAGAGGCCCCTGTTACATGGGCACAGGCCAGTTCTCAACTGCCCCATCCCACCAATTTTTTGAGTTTGTGATCTGGTCTGAGATCACAGACTCATCTGATAGGACATTCCTATCCGGGGACTTAAGAGGAACTCATGTTAGCCCTGGTGCTCAGACAAAGCCTATATGAACACTTAAGTCTGTCATGTCATGTCAACAGCTGGGACATTCATGACTCAATTAAGCAGTGTTAGTCTTGCATCCCAGGGCCTAGCATAGGAAGGCCTCAAGAACTACTCAATAAGTTAAAATTGTTGATGTTTGCTAAAAACTTGTCCAAAGTAAACCCTAAACATTAAAACAGAACACTATGGATAAAACATTAAGTTTTGGTGATCCCAGGGATACAAAACATGTAGTTCTTTGAAGGGACTGATCTTGATATAAATACATAAATGCACCTACTTTTTTCTTCCGTTTGAGATGTTTTATAGTGTGGTAGTATGGTCATGAAATGGGTTTCCCAAAAAGAGCTAAACCTGAAGGAGGGGAGTCATAATTTTCTCCAAAGTGAAGGAATTTTTTTTTAAAAAAATTTTAAAAATTTTAAAGATGCAGAGTACAATTCAGGGCTAAGTATATAGATGTTCATTATGCAGGTACCCTTGTTGATGCGGTGTGCTCTCCCTGGGAGATTCCCACTACTGCCAATCCTGCCCTGCCCCCTTTGCAGTTTCCCATTACTATCAATCCTTTTCTTATAGTATTACAATAATTGCTCAAGGTCCGCTTATGAGTGAGAACAGTTGGACCCTCACTCTGTCACCCAGATTGGAGTGCAGTGGCCGCTCCCGGCCACTGTAGCCTTGACTTGCTGGGCTCCAGTGATCCTTCTGCCTCAGCCTTCCAAGTAGCCAGAACTACAGGGTGTGCTACCATGCCCGGCTAATTTTTTTGATTTATTGTAGAGACGAGGTCTTACCAAGTTGCCCAGGCGGGTCTCAAACTTGCGGGCTCAGGCAATTCACTTACCTCAGCTCCCAAAGCATGGGATTACAGGCTGAGCCACTGAGCCTGGCTGATACTCAGTTTTTGTTTCTGTGTTAGATCACTCAGTATTATAGACTCTTAGTCCTTCCAAGTTGCTGTGAAGTTCATAATTTTGTCCTTGTTTATGATAATAATATTCCTTTGCATATATGTCCACATTTTTTTAATCCAGTCCTTTCTTGATGGGCAGCATGGTTGGTTCCCATGGTTTTGCTATTGTGAACAACCTGCAATAAACATACATGTGCACGTATTTTTTTCATAAAGTGATTTGAGTTTCTTCAGGTATATTCCCAGTAGGGGGACTGGGGGGTCATATGGAAAGTCAATTTTAGATCTTTTAGGAATGGCCAAACTGTTTTCCACAGAAGTTGTATTAGTTTACACTCCCCCCAACAGTGTAGAAGTGCTCCCTTTTCCTGTATCCTCTCCAGCATCTGTTGTTTGAGTTATTGATGATGGCCATCGTGACTGGAGTTAGATGGTATCACAGTATAGTTTTAATTTGCATTTCTTTGATGACTAGTAAGGCTGTGCATTTTTTCAGGAATCTGTTGGCTGCTCCTCTGTCTTCTTAGGGAATCTTAATATAGCATCAAGGGGTCTGCCATCTAACCTTTCTGTTAAGCAGTTCAAGGGTTAATGTGCATGGAGGTGGTGTCTCAGATTATTATTATTATTATTATTATTATTTTGAGTTGGAGTCTCACTCTGTCGCCCAGACTGGAGTGCAGGGGCCGCTCCGGGCCCACCGCAGCCTCGACCTGCTGGGCTCCGGCGATCCTTCCGCCTCAGCCTTCGGAGATGCCCGGCTGATTTTTTTGATTTATTGTAGAGATGAGGTCTCGCCTGCCCAGGCGGGTCTCGAACCTGCGGGCTCAGGCAATCCACTCACCTCAGCCTCCCAAAGGGGGGGATTACAGACCGAGCCACCGAGTTCGGTTTATCTCAGATTATTTTTTTCCTGTAATATCCTCCTCGAGCTTCTTGACAGAGAGGCAATCGCACTTGTTCGTTCACTCCACACAATTTTTAATATTATTTGCTTGTTTATTTTTTTTCTCTCTAGTCCCCTTTCCTTCCCTCTCCCCACCCCCCTTCCCTGCACTGAGAGTGCCCATGAGAGCAGTGATCACACCCCATGGCAACCTCAGCATCTTGCCCAACCTGCAATGCAGACGATGCTTAATGTTGGTGTGCTTAATGAATGAATTGCTAGGAACGAATGATGACTAGTGAAAACACAGGGGTGCCTGTCCTGGCTTGGTTTATTGCACTGGATCCTGACAACCATCAGCACATGTGAAAAAACAATTTAAAGTCAATTCTCTGGTGAATCTAATTTTGGCAATAGGTAACCAGTGTTTGGCCATTCGCCTGCCCTTGAAGGCATTACTCACGTATAAGGCATAGAAGCCTGGCCAGAGAGGGCTTTAAAAATTTTTTTTTTAACTTAGTATTGTTAAAAAAATTACTGTGGTAAAATAACATAAGATTTACAACCTTAACCTTTTCAAGTGTACAGTCCAGTGGCATTAAGCACATTGGCATTGTTGTGCAACCATCCCACCATCCATCTCCAGAACTCTTTTCATCTTCCCAGACACTCCGTACCCATTAAACATTAACTCCTCTTTCCCCCCTTTCCCCCAGTCTTGGCAACTACTGTTCCACTTTCTGTCTCTATGAATTTTGACTATTCTAAGTACTTCATATATGTGGAATTATATAGTATTTGTCTTTTTGTGACTGACTTCTGTTACTTAGCATAATGGTCTCAAGGTTTATCCATGTTGCAGCATGTGCCAGAATTTCCTTCCTTTTAAAGGTATGCATACCATATTTTACTTATATACATACAACCATATTTTGCTTATCTAGTCATCTGTCAATGAACATTTGGGGTTGCTTTCACTTTTTGACTATTGTGAATAAACGCTATGAACATGGGTGTACAAATATATCTTCAAGACCCTGCTTTTAGTTCTTTTAAGTATATACTCAGAAGTTGAATTGCTCAATCATATCATAGTTCTATTTTTAATTTTTTGAAGAACCTGCATATTGTTTTCCATAGCAGCTGTATTGTTTTACATTGCCACCAACAGTTCACAAGCCTTCTGATTTCTCTATAGCTTCACTAGTACTTTTTATTTTTTGTTGTTTTAAATAATATCCCTGATAATGGGTATGAGGTATAGTTTTTATTTGTATTTCACTAATCATTAGTGATGTTGAATGTCTTTTCATGTGCCTAGTAGCCATTTGTTTATCTTCTTTGGAGAAATGTTTTTAAGTCTTTTGCCCATTTTTAAATTTGTTTTATTGTTGTTAAGTTTTAGGATTTTATATATCTGGGAATTCCCCTTTTTATCAGATATATAATTTACAAATATATTTTTCCTGGGGGTTGACTTTTTGCTTTGTTGATAGTGTTTTTTTTAACACATAAACTTTAAAAATTTTCACAAAGCGTAGTTTGTTAATTTTTTCTTTTGTTGACTGTGGCTTTGGTGTCATATCCAATAAATCATTGCCAAATATTTTCCCTTTTTTTGTTGTAAAGATTATGCTCTGTGTTTTTTCTAAGAGCTCTATAGTTTTAATTCTTATATTTAGGTTATGGATTTCATTTTGAGTTAATTTTGTATATGGTGTTAGGTAAAGGTCCAACTTTATTCTTTTGCATACAGATGTTTGCTTTTCCCAGAACTATTTTGTTGAAAAGACAGTCTTTTCTTTATTGGATGATCTTGGCCCCATGGTTAAAAATAACTGACCATATATGCAAGGGTTATTTCTGGAGTCTTCATTCAGTTGGTCTATATATCTGTTTTTATGCCAGTACACCACTGTTTTGATTATTGTATATTTGTAGTAAGTTTTGAAATCAAGAAGCATAAGTGTTCTAGCTTTGTTTTTTTCATAGTTGCTTTGGTTTTTTGGGGTTCCTTAAAATTCCCATATGAATTGGATGATGAGTCTGTTGGTTTATACAAATAGTCAGCTTTGCTTCTTAAAAAAATTATCATTATGTAAATGGAATCATATGGTTTGTATACTTTTTGTGCTCACTGGTTTTTTTGAGAGTCATCTATGTTGTATGTAGCTAGGGTTTTTTTTAAAAATTGCTGTATAGTACTATTGTGCAAATATACCATAATTTACTTATCCATTCTACTGTTGGACTTTTCCAGTGGTGGGCTATTACAAATAATATTTCTACAGCATTCTTTAAGGTGTTTTTTGGTAGAGACATCAATGCATTTCTGATAGATATGTAGTCAGGAGAGGAACTGCTGAGCCATAGGACATGAGTACCTTTTATTTCAGTAGATATTGCCAGAGGGTTTTCCCAAAAATTTTTTGCATGAATTTTTTCTCCCACCAGGCATATGGAGAGTTCCCATTGGCTCACATTGTCACCACTGTTGATGTTGTCAGCCTTTTCAATTTTCATCTGTCTGGTAGATATATCATTGTGCTTTTAATTTGCATCCCCTGTTTACCATTACCTATGCAGTAGACTATATTTTCACATCTAAGTCAGCCATATGGATAACTATGGAAGACTAGAAAGTGCCTTTTCGGTTTCCCCCTCATTTTTTTTTCTATTGGGTTGTCTTTTTCCTACCGATTTTCTGGAGTTGTTTAATATATCCTAGATATGAGCCCTTTGTTAGGGATATATGCATATATCTTCTACTTCGTTACTTTTTAATAATTTTTTTTGATGAACAGAGGTTATTAATATTAATTTTAGTAAAGTTGATTTGATTTGTTGTCTTTCACAGTTAATCCTCTTTGTGTTATGTTTAAAAAGTCTATCTTTACCCAGAGATTATGAATATATTCCTCAATATTATCTTCTAATAGGTTATTTTGTCTTTTATATTTGATCTATAGTTCATCTGGAATTGATTTTTGTACATGGCATGAGAAAGTTGAATTTTAACTTTTTTCCATCTGGATATCCTATCACACCATCTTTGCTGTGAATAATCTATTTATCTTTCTAGGCTTTCTATGTATTTCATTAGTCTATTTGTTTAGTTTTAGACTAATACTACATGATCTTATTTACTAAAATTTTTTAAGTTTGTCTTGATATTGAGTAGATAGAGTTTTCCCAAATTTTAAAAAAATAACTGTATGTTGTCCTTTGCATTTATATATAAATATTGGAATCAGTTTATCAAATTTCTCCCCTTGTCTCTAAGTTTGAGATATTAATGGAGATTTCACAGAATCTATAGATCAATTTACAAGGAATTTTATCTTTACTGTGTTGAGTGTTCAAATATAAAGACAAGTTCCCTTTTTTTAAAACCCTTTTTTTCCCCAATAATGTTTGGGTTTTCTAGGTTAATTTTTGCACATGTTGCAAGTTATGTGTAGTAGTTCATGGTTTTGCATGTATATATCCAATCGTCCCTGCACCATTTGTTAAAGGGCTATTGTTTCTCCACTAAATTAATGTTGCATGTCTGCTGAAAACTATATGTTTGTGTCTGATTCTGAACTTTCTGTTCTATTTCAGTGAACTGTTTGTTTATCTTTATGTCTGTACCACACTGTATTGGTTACTGTAATTTCTTTTTTTTCTTTTTGAGTTGAGGTCTTGCTCTGTTGACTGGGTTGGAGTGTGGTGACACAGTCACAGCTTACCGCAGCCTTGATCTCTGATTCTTGATTGCCTGAGTTCAGGCCATTCTTCTGCCTCATCCTCCCCAGTAACTAGGGCTACAGGTGTGTGCCACCATGCCTGGTCTGGCTACTGCAATTTTATGCCTTGAAACCAAGCAGGGTAAATTCTCCAACTTTGTTCTTCTTTAATGAAGTTGGCTATGACAGGTCCTTTTGTATTTCCATATGAAATTTTGTAATCAGCTTGTCAATTTATGCAAAAAACTTGCTGAGATTTTGATTAAGATTGCCAGTTACCCAGGGTTGGAGACCAGCCTGGGCAACTTGGCAAGACCTTGTCTCTGCAATAAATCAAATTATTAGTCGAGTGTGGTAGTCCACGCCTGTAGTTCCAGTTACTTGGAAGGCTGAGGCAGAAGGATCACCTGAGCCCAGCAGATCAAGGCTGCGGTGGCAGTGAGTGTGCCACTGCACTACAGCCTGGATGACAGTGAGACTCCAACTAGAAAAAAAAAAAAAAGAGGGTGAGTTGCATCCATACAACAACTTAGCAAAAGTTGATATCTAAAAAATACTAGGGGAGGAGGAAAGACGGCAATGGAACAGGTCAGAGTATGAGAGTCTCTGCAAAAGCAAGTGTCCATAAAGACTCTCTGTGTGAGTGGGTATGTGCGGTGGGTGAGTGAGAGTCCATCTGAGGGAAGACTGGGGTTCATGCATCCAGGCTCTCCTCCAGAGGTGACTGAAACCCCTCACTGTCCTGAGATTGGAACCCCCAGTGCTCTCTTGAGAGGAGGCAGCCGAAAACAGCTGCTCCTCACCACCTGGCCCCCGGGCCCATGACATCACCTGGGGCAGCAGACTGGGCATGAACCCCTGGAGCCGTGGAGAAGGTAGAGCGTGAAAATCTGGAATCGAGCACTGCCGGGGGGGGAGATGCCGAGGGCGCCATCTTCTCTGTCCTGGGAGCAGGCAGAGAGCTGCATTCCCCCATCCAGCTCTGTCCAGCCTCCAACCTGGGCCCCAGAGGCTATTCCCTTATCAGACTTGGAGAGGCAGATGCTCACCGCCTCCTCCCCAAACCTGGAACAGGCACACACATGTGAGATCTGAGTGGGTGACTTGACAGCAGCAGCAGACAAGTTGGGTGAGTCCGGATCTGACTCATCCTCCTCCCACAGTAGTCCATGGGGCATCTGACCCACGCTGAGAGCAACCCTATCAGCCTGCACTGAGTGGAGGGGAAGGGTTGGCGAACTGGAGCCATTTCTTAATGCTGCGACAGCAGCTGAAAGGGACCTGGAGTCAAAACATGGCCACAGAGCAAGTTTTTGTTTGTTTGTTTTTTATTTTAGCTTTTTCTCCTCTCTTCTTTCTTTTTTTGTTTACATTTTTGTACTTGCTTTGTTTCTGTTATTTTAATTTTTTTCTAGATTTTCTGTTTGTGTATGGGTATTTTTGAGGGCAAGTACATCAACAGGGGTTTTTGTTTGTATGATTGTCTGTATTTTTGTTTTTTTTTTTCTGTCTTTATTTGTTTCTCTGTTTACTCATTAGTTGTTAGACCTGTTTTTTTTCTTTTCCTTCTCTCTCTCCACATTCTTTCCTCTTCCTTTCTTTTTCTACCCTTTTTCCCTTTTTTCTTATCTCATTTTGTTTTGGGGGGGCAAACATACCCCCCCACTGCATGGACAGATTGTAAGGCTGGAGGAAATGGGTTCCAAGGGGCCCACATACATTCCAGCATCCACCATGATCAAGCAGGCTTCATCCCCAGGATGCAGGACTGGTTCAACATCCACGAGACCATAAATGCAATGAAATACATCAATAGATGTAAGGACAAGAAGCACATGATTATATCATTAGATGCAAAAAAAGCTTTCGATAAAGTCCAGTACCTCTTCTTGATAAAAACCCCAAACATCTAGGCAGAGATGGAACACACCTCAAAGTATTAAGAGCCATCTGTGAGAAACCCACAGCCAACATACTGCTAAACAGACAGAAATTGGAACCATTTCTCCTGAAAACGGGACAAGACAAGGATGCCCACTCTCCCCCCTCCTGTTCAAAATAGTATTGGAAGTCCAAGCTAGAACAATCAGACAAGAGAAGGAAATCGGGGGTGTCCAAACAGGAAATAAGGAAGTAAAGTTATCCCTCTTTGCAGATAACATGATTCTATACTTCTAAGATCCAGGAGAATCTGTCAAAAACTTCCTTGCACTGAAAAAGGGACTTTGGCAAAGTCTCAGGGTATAAAATAAACATGCAAAAGTCGTCACATTTCTATACAATAAACAAACAGAAACCCCAAAAAAAAAGCACATTCACAGTAGCCACAAAAATATGAAATACCTTGGCACCTTCCTAACCAGAGAAGCGAAAGACCTTTACAATGAAAACTGCAAAACACTGCTCAAAGAAATCAAAGATGACACAAACAATTGAAAAAATATTCAATGCTCATGGATTGGAAGAATCAATATTGTTAAGATGTCCATTCTACCCAAGGCAATCTACAGATTTAACACAAAACCTATTAAATTACCAGCAGCATTTTCTCAGACCTGGAAATGACAATACAGGAATTCACATGGAAACATAAATGACCATGAATAGACAAAACAATCCCCAGCAAAAAACAAAAAACAGACAAACAGAAAAAGCAGGAGGTATCATACTCCCAGACTTTAAACTTTATTATAAAGCTACAATAGTCAAAACAGCCTGGTATTGGTACAAGAACAGGCATATAGATCAATGGAACAGGATAGAGATTCCGGATGCAAAACCTCAATTTCTCAACAAACTCATCTTCAACAAAGTCTCCACCATCAACCACTGGGGAGAGAAGAACCTATTCAGTAAATGGTGCTAGGAAAACTGACCACATGCAGAAGATTAAAACAAGACCCCAACCTATCATCATATACAAAAATCAGCTCTAAATGGATCAAAGACCTAAATGTAAAACCTCAAACTATAAGAACCTTAGAAAATGCAGGGGACATCCTTATGAAAATTGGAACTGGCAATCAATTCCTGATCAAAACCCCCAAATGTCCAGGCCATAAGAGATAAGATAGACAAGTGGGAACTCATCAAACTGACAAGCTTCTGCAAAGCAAAAGAGAAACCATCAAGAGAAAAAAAAACAACCAAGAGAGCAGGGAGACAGCTCACAGAATGGGAAAAAATATTTGCCAACCTGTATATCTGACAATGGCCTAACATCTAGGATCTACAGGGAACTCAAATGTGCTGAAAAGAAAAAAACAAACAGCTCCATTACAAAGTTGACAAAAGATATGAATAGATACTCCTCAGAAGACGTATGAGTAGCCAACAGATACATGAAAAAATTCTCAGCCTCACCTAGTCATCAAAGAAATGCAAATTAAAACCACACTGAGATACCAACTATCTTCAGTCAGGATGACCATCATCAACAACTCAAAAAACCAGCAGATGCTGGAGAGAATGTGGCGAAAAGGAAACACTTTTGTATTGTTGGTGGGAGTGTAAACTAGTACAACCTCTGTGGAAAACAGTGTGATGATTTCTAAAAGATCTAAACATTGACCCTCCATCTGACCCTGCAATCCCCCCGCTAGGAATATACCCAGAAGAACTTAAATCATTTAAGAAGAACTTAAATCTATGAAAAAGATACCCCAACATGCATATTTATTGCAGCATTATTCACAATAGCAAAAACATGGAACCAACAGTGCTGCCATTGAAAAGGACTGGATTAAAAAAAATGTGCATATACATGATGGAATATTATATAGCCATAAAAAAGGACAAAATTATGAACTTCGCAGCAACTCAGTCTATAATACTGAGTGATCTATCACAGAAAGAAAGAACTGAATACCACATATTCTCACTTATAAGAAGAACTATTATCATATACTAAAAGAGATTGGCAGTAGTGGGAAACTGCCAGGAAAACGGGGATGGGGGGGGATAACCCCTTTATATGTGGGATATAATTCAGGGTTAGATATACAAACATTGATTATGCAGGTACCCTTGTTGATGAGGTATGCCCCTCCCCCCCCTAGCAGTTCCCCTCAACTACCAATCCCACTGCCCTCCCCTGCCAGTTTCCCATTACTGCCAAACACTTTCTTATAGTGTTATAATTGTTTAAGGTCCACTTATTGAGAACATATGGTACTCTCTTCTTTGTTTCTGTGATAGATCACTGAGTAAGATCGACTCCAAATCCATCTAAGTTGCTGGAAGTTCATATATTTGTCCTTGTTTAATGGCTCCATAATATTCCATTGTGTATATGTACCACATTTTTTTTATCCAGTCCGGCTTCGATGGACAACATGGTTGGTTCCATGTTTTTGCTATTGTGAATAAAGCTGCAACAAACATATGTGTGCAAAATCTTTTTTTTAGAGTGATTTGAGTTCCTCCGGGTATATTCCCAGTAGGGGAATTTCTGGGTCATATGGAAGTTCAATTTCTGGTTCTTTCAGAAATCTTCACACTGTCTTCCAAAGAGGCTGCATTAGCTTGCATTCCCACCAGCAGTATAGAAGCATTCCTTTTTCTCCGCATCCATGCCAGCATCTGTGGTTGGTTTTTTTTATTAATGATGGCCATTCTTACTGGGGTTAGGTGGTATCTCAATGTGGTTTTGATTTGCATTTCTCTGATGATGAATGAGGCTGAACCTTTTTCATCTGGCTGCCCGTATATATTCTTCTGAGAAGTGTCTAGTCATGTCTTTTGCCCACTTTTTATAGGGGCTGTTCGTTTTTTTCCTTTTGGTGTGTATGAGTTCCTTGTAGATCCTAGATGTTAAGCCTTTGTCAGATATACAGTTGGCAAATATTGTTTCCCATTCTGTGGGCTGTCTTCCCGTTCTCTTGATGGTTTCTTTTGCTTTGCAGAAGATCGTTAGTTTGATAAAGTCCCATTTGTCTATATTATTTCCCAAGGTATTGACCTTTAGGGTTCTGAATAGGAATTGGTTGCCAATTCCAATTTCTATAAGGGTGTCTCCTGCAGTTTCTAAGATTCTTATAGTTTGATGTTAGTTTATTCATTTGGTGAATTCTATTGATTGACTGGAATGTTAAATCAGCCTTGCATTCCCGGGACAAATGCACTTGGTCATGATTTATTATCCTTTTTAATATGTTGTTGAATCTGATTTGCTACAATTAGAATTTTACATCTGTTTTTTGAAGACTATTACACTATAGTTTTTTTTTTTTTGTAATGTTTTTGTTTAGTTTTGTTATCAGTGCAATGCTGTCCTTGAAGAATGAGTTGGGAAATGTCACCTCTTTTTTAATTTTCTGGAAGGATTTGTGTAGAAAGGATATTACTTCTTCCTTAAATGCTTAGTTGAATTTACCAGTGAAGCCATCTGGGCTTAGAGTTTTCTTTGTACAAAGGGTTTTAATTAAACATTAATTTCTTTACAAAATATAGGACTATTCAAATAACCTATATATTTTTGTGTGAAGTTTGGTAATGTGTCTTTCAAGGAATTTTTCTGTTTTATCGAATTGTCAGATTTACTGATGTGAGGTTTTTACAATATCTTTTCCTTTTAATATCTGTAGAGTCTGTAATAATATCATCTCATTCATAATTTGTGTTCTCTCTTTATTTCCTTGTTTGTCTGGGTCGAAGTTTATCAATTTTATTAAATTTCTCAGAGAGCCCGCTTTGGGTTTCATTAGTTTTTTCTATTGTTTTTCTTTCTGCTATTTCATTGATTCTGTTCCAATATTTTTTCTCTTGCTTATTGCTTATTCTGGTGGTTTCAGTTGGAAGCTTATGCTATTAATTTGCTCCTTTTTTACATAGGTGTTAGGGGTATAGAATTCCCTTGAAAATACTCTTTTTTTTTTTAGTTGGAGTGAGACACTCTGTCACCCAGACTGGAGTGCAGTGGCCGCTCCCCACCACTGCAGCTTCAACCTGCTTGGCACCAGTGATCCTTCCACCTCAGCCTTCCAAGTAGCTGGAACTATAGGTGCGCGCTACTACGCCTGGCTAATTTTTGATTTATTGTAGAGATGAGGTCTTGTCAAGTGCCCAGGTGGGTCTCAAAACTGCGGGCTCAGGCAATCCACTCACCTCGACCTCCCAAAGCTCTGGGATTACAGGCTGAGCCACAGAGCCCGGGCCCAAAATACTCTTAACCTACCATTGTACATTTAATCTCTATGTAGTTTTAATCTTTGAGTCTAATTTAGAAAAAGCTCTGCTGTCTCTATTTACTTTTTTAAATATATAGTTTTAATATTGTTTTACATTCCTTATCTATTAATTTTAATATTTGTATCAGTTTTGTTTTAGTTTTGATTGATTTTTTTCCTCAATATTTTTCCATTTCTTTGAATGCCTGATAATTTTTTATTAAATGGCAGACATGGTGATGGTTATTTTTTATTCCTATAATCCTCTGAGCTTTGTTCTGAGATGCAGGAAAATTACTTAGAAACTGTTGATCCTTTCAAGTTTTTCTTTTAATGCTTGGTAGACAGGACTAAAACATCATTTAACCTAGAGCTAATTATTTCCCAATACTGAGGCAAAAACTTTCTGAATACTCTTCTCAATTCCATGTAAAATTATGAGGTTCTTCAAGTTGGCTAGTAGGAATAGTCACTTTTCCTTTCCTAGTACTTGCTGTTCTTAAATTTTTTGTAATTATTTTAGGAGGTTCTTCCCCCAGTTTTTGCTAGTTTCCTTACCCTTATGTACTGATTAGTAAGAGTACTCTGTTGAATACTCAAGGGAATCTTTACATGTCCTATTCTTTTTTTCCCGCAGCTCTTTCTTCTCCTCTGTCCTGCTAACTTTAGTCAGTTGGTCTTTCCATACTCTTAGCTCCATCTCTTCAACATAGGGATTCTTCTGGGCTACATCACAGTTTCCCCTTCCTGTTCTGTAGCCTGGAAACGATTTCATGGTAGTAAGTTAGGGCTTGTGTAGGACATTTCTCATTCTCTTTCTATCTTTTTTTGTGCCAGTAAGCACATTTTAAATATTTTGTCCAGTTTTTCTACTTTTCTTTTGTGGAAGGTTTGGGTAATAATTACCCAGTCTACAATTATTGGAATACGAAGCCCCAAACCTTTTCATTTCCACTAAGCTTTTTATTTTTTTTTCTCCTAGAGTTATTTCAGGTCTAGTGGAGTCCTCAGGCAGAGTCTCAGCGGAAATTTAGAACTAACCATCTGGCATGGCTAAAAGTTCTTGTGGAAGGACCTAGTGATGAGGATGGGGGAACTGCATGAGTGAGAGGGTAATTGTCTTGCGGGGGGAGGAAGTCAGATGATAGCTTGATCGAGAACTGAATCTGGTTATCAGAGAAGAGGAGAAAGAGTGAGAATGGTGCCACACACTCATATTTCTTTCCTGTTTAGATCCCACTGGATTTGTGAAGTGTGACATCGAGAGAGAGAGTTCACTCTTAAAATCTGGAAGTGCACTTTTACTAAAAATTCTGCAAAATATGGAGCCATAAGCCTTCCATCAGGAGGTGGGAAACAAGAGGCAGTGAAATTTGAGTTATGACCGTTAATATGACCATTCAAGCACACCCAGGCTGGTGAGCCCAGGGGAAATCAGGTTACACAGGGGCCTAGATAGCCTGGATCTAGCTCAACCTTCACAGAACTTCATTAACAGAAGGTGTCCCTTTGGGATAAACCCCTGCCCATCATAAATTGGCCTAAGGTCAGAAACTCATTTAACCTTGACCCCAGAATGTCTATCAGATGATGAACTTTGTGCCCAGGATTGATATTTTTCTGAGCTAGTACTAAGAGAGACTGACTTAAGGGTCTTTACAAACTTTGCAATGAGTCACACATTTTTCAGGTTTGCTGAAACTGAATGTGTTAGAACTGCCTGGGGGCAATTTGTTTAAACCCGTAGGCATTTGAGAAGCTATAAAAAAGGGTTAATGTAATGCATAAAATGAAAGACAAGTAGTGGGGGTGGGGAGTGGGAAAACTATTTCCAGTGAAAATAGGTCTAGTTCAGAAGATGAAATCTATATTTCACTCAGAGAGGGTACAAATCTGTATTGCATTAACTCAGCAATTCTAACCAAAACAAAGACAGGGTGGCAAAAATTTAAACAGTGATTAAAACATTGCCCAGGCAATAGGAAATGTCTGTTCTTGCCAATGTTTGCTTGGACGAAATAAAATAAATGAGAAGCACACAAACCGTGTCTTCCTGGTTGTTCTCAGGGATCCCTTTCTGGCATGGGGGCAGATCCCCCAGTCATAAACTTGAGTCTTATGGGTCCCACTGGAAATAGCCTAATAAGAAAGAACTCTGAAAACTGTTGATAGGGAAAGGGTATAAAATAATATATATTTTTTTTAACATATTTACATATATAAATGGCAGGGTGTAATCAGAGCAAGTTTTTCTTCGGCAGATTAAATGCTTAATTCAAAACAAACTCATATTTGATTTGGTGGCATACCTCTCACCTTCTAATTTGGCTCTTTGGCAACTTGAAGGATATATTGTCATTACTAATTATGGTGATACTGTGATTACAAGCACCAATGCCTTTGAAAGACCTAGAGCAATATGACAGTACAGAAGCACTTGAGTAGACCCCATAAACTTCTGTTCTTCTTGGTATGATATTAAGGTCTGACGCTGTCATTATATCTTTAGTGACACTGAAAAGTTCTCATTCCGGCTTTGAGTCAGAATGACCACAATTTTGATTAAACCCCACTCAGTCCTTTTTCCAGTAATATTGAAAGTGAAGCTATTTGGTGTGTTGGTGTGCAAGGTCATAATGGTGCTGCTGTGCTCTTTTGTAGAGAGGCAGCTGCCCTAGTAGCTTAAAATTTCATCAGCAAATCGTATATATTTGTCACCTTCGTAGCACTGAAAAAAATGGTAGGTGAACAGCCCAAAACAAAAGGCAGTGTTATAGGATGAATTGTGTCCTCTCCAAAAGAGATATGCTGAAGTCCTAATCCTTACTTCTTCAGAAAATGATCTCATTTGGCAATAGGGTTGTTGCAAATGTAATTAGTTTAGATGACGTCATACTGGAGTAGGGTGGGGCCCCCAAAACCCGGACAACTGGTGTCTTATAGAAAGGGGGAATTTGGACACAGATATTACACAGGGGGAATGCCATGTGACTATGAAGACAGATATAGGAAGATGTAGCTATAATCTAAGGCACACCAAAGATTGCCAGCCAACCACCAGGAGCTAAGACAGAGGCATGGGAAAAGATTGTCCTCACATTAAGATGAGCTCACGTTTTAGTCTGTTAGAGCTGCTATAACAATATACAATAAACTGGGTGGCTTATAGACAATAGAAATTTGTTTTTTGTAGTTCTGGTGGCTGGGAAATCCAAGATCAAGGTGCTGGCAGATTCAGTATCTGGGTGAGGGCCTGTTTCCATGTTCACTAATGGTGTCTTCTTACTATTCCTCACATGGTGAAAGGGCAAACTAGCCCTACAGGGTCTCTTTTATAAGGGCACTAATCCCATTTGAGGGCGCCTTCCTCGTGAACTTCCCAAAAATTCACACCATGTAACAGCATCACCTTGGGGTTTGGGATTATTTCAACGCATGAATTGTGGAGGAAAAAACCTTCCCCCATAGCAGCTCTTAATTCAGTTATGAATGGTATCTTTATAAGAAGGTGGCCATGTGAAGACAGAGACACACAAGGAGAATGTCATGTGACAATGAAGGTAGAGACTGGTGTTAATGTAGTTACAAGCCAAAAAACACCAAAGATTGCCAGGAAATCACCAGAAACCAGGGAAAAGGCAAGGAAGTATACCTGTCTTTGGGTTTAGAGGGAGCATGGCCTTGCTGATACCTCTGTTTTGCACTTCTAGCCTTCAGAACTGTGAGATAATATATTTCTGTTTAAAGCCAGTTGACAAGTGGTACTTTGTCATGGTAGCCCTAGGGAACTCACATAGGAATTCCTCTTGTCCTTAAGCAACATGGGACCTGGTGATGGATATATCACACATGGTGTATAGTGAGGATGAAATGTGGAAAGAAGGGGAGGACCAGTGAAGACAAAGTTACTAGAGGAAGTAGATTTTAAGCTAGTTTCAAAGTGACCTGATGAGAATCCTATCCTCAAAAACATTTGAAGTAGGATTTTCTCCACTGTGAAGTCTGGACCAAAAGAGGGCAATCTGTAATCTGGACTATATGACCAAATTTTTCTCCTTCCACCACACGGAATACACTCCTTTGAATAATATAAACTAATCCTGACTTAATAGAGGCCCTCTTTATTACTATGGGCCAACAAAAGTATAGGCTAGGTTAGTGACTCAGATAAAAAGGAATTTGAAATGTGGAATGGTAAAGCCAAGTGTCCACATCCAAGTTATATTTATTTTACAGCATAACTATCCTAACTCAAGTAGCTGTTTTAAAATTCAAATGACTAGAACCATGACAAACCTTTTTTTTTGAATCGGAGTTTCACTCTGTCACCCCGGTTGGAGTGCAGTGGCACGCTCACTCCACCTGCCTGGTTTAGGGAATCCTTCCACCTCAACCTTCCAAGTAGCTGGAATTATAGGTGCGTGCTACCACTCCTGGCTAATTTTTTGACTTATTGTAGAGATGAGGTCTCGCCAAGTTGTCCAGGCTGGTCTTGAACCCCTGAGCTCAGGCAATCCTCTCTCCTTGGCCTCTCAAAGTGCTGGGATTACAGACTTGAGCCTCTGTGCCCAACCAAAACTTTCTTTAAAAAATGCTAGAACAGAGATTCAGATGCTCAGAATTTACTGATTTAGTACAAATTTGAATCCAGCACCCATCTACTAGTCTAGCAGTTCATTGCAATTCCCTCTCCCCATGTGTGTTTCATCTATTGAGTTTAGCCAGCGATGAGGGGTGTGGGCAGCTCTGTGGGTACCTGTGGGCCAGTTCCTGGGGATTGGGATAGAGGGGTGGCTGCCTTCAGGGAATGAATCAAAATCTAGTAGGAAAGTCAAAACACACGGGGAATATTTAAATAGCAAGACCATGTAGTTTATACTCGGATGAGTGATCCAGTCAATAAATGCTATAGACAAGGACGATGGTCAAAATACCCAACAAATGCACAGATATCAGACTGGATTACGATGATTTCATCAGAACACAGTGAGGAGAGGACAACGTGAATCTCCCGGGCCCGGAAGGAGTATCAGTCCCAGTTATGGCAGCTTTGAGGAACGAAGGGCCCTAGAGACTGGGGCCACTGTGGGCCAGTTCAGGGAGGAGATGCAATTCAGACTGAGCCTAGAGAGGCGGGAAGGAGACAGAAGCGGGAATAATTAAATTAGTTTCATGATGTAAGTGGGATTCTTGGAAGATTGTTCTGACAGCTGTGTGTGAGACGGTGTGGAGTGGGAGGAATTAAGGCAGTATTGGTGAAAAGGTTGTGCTAGGAACTGAGGGGTGAGGTGAGGAGACTGGAGGACTCAATATTGTAGAGCACAGCTGCTGACCCATGAGCCAGGGAGGCCTGAGCTTGCCCAGAGTAACTCCCTATCATTCCACCAGATCCAAAGTATTTCTTTCCACAAATTGTTGAGATGTGACTATGAAGAGTAGTAAAAGCAAAATAAGGTGTGAATTTAAGCCCCACACCCCTTTTTTTTCCTTTCCCTGAAACTCCACTCTTAAGACCCAACAAGGGAGTTGAAAAAAAATATTGTGAAAATGGCTCGCAGGATAGAGCTAGATTACTCACAGGAGTAGTCTTATTAGTGGAATTGCTCCAGGGCCCGCAGTATTCCAGAGCACGGAGGTGCACAGATCAACTCAGGCTCTGGCTTGGATTTGGGAGACTGTAATAGGTTCTTGGAAGCCCCTAGCCCTATTCCTGGGAAGTCTCACCTTAGGAGTTATGTCACAGGAAGGTTCCTGACCTGCTGTCCCAACAAAGCCCATGCTTTCCCTTCTTGTAAAAAATGGACCTTAGATACCCTGCTCTTTGGGTGTCCATCCAGGCAAGCTTTGTGTAGTGTTCAGGAGGTTCTAAGGGCTTCCCTTCTGTGGCTTAATTTGAGTGCTAATGAAAAACTCTTTAGGCAAGTGATCATGTTTGTGTAGATCACTTTGAAAAGAGGAAGAGGTAGATATGTGGCTGAATGTATTTCAACTTCCACAAGAGCTGCTTGTTTTTGTTTTTTTACATTTATTTTATTTTTTAGATTTAAGGGGTACATGTATGTGCAGTTTGTAACATAGGCATATTGCATGGCGGTGAGGTGTTTGGCCTTCCACTGAGCTCATCACCCAGGTGGTGGGCATGGTGCCCAATGGGTAGTTGTTCAACCCTTTCCCTCTTCCCTCCCTCCCCACTTAGGAGTGCTCCAATGTCTGTGTTCCCCTCTTTATGCCCATGTATATTCAGTGTTTAGCTCCCACTTATAAGTGAGAACATGAAGTATTCAGTTTTTGGTTTCTGTGATAATTTGCTTAGAATTATGATCTCCAGCTGTGTCCGTGTTGTTGCAAAGAACATGATTTTGTTCTTTTCTATGGCTGCATAGCATTCCATGGTGTATATGTGAGCCACATTCTTTTTATCCAGGCCTTTGTCAATGGGCATCTGGGTTGGTTGCATGTTTTTGCTATTGTGGACAGTGCTGAGATAAATATAAGAACAGATGTCTTTTTGGCAGAATGATTTATGCTCCTTTATGTATACCTGTAGTGGGATTGCTGAATTGAATGGTAGATCTATTTTTAGTTCTTTGCGATATCTCCCAAACTTCTTTCCACAGGGGTTGAACTAGCTTACATTTCCACAAACCGTGCATGATAGTTCTCTTTTCTCTACAACCTCACCAACATCTGTTGTTTTTTTGACTTTTTAATAGCCATTCTGATTGATGTGAGATGGTATTTCATTATAGTTTTAATTTGCATTTCCCACAAGAGTTTTTTGAAGAGGATAAGGATGAAGGGTAAAGGGATATAGTAGGTGGTGGGGTAACTGGCCAGTTGGGGTGTTTATTCTACAAATAGATAATTGGATAGCCTTTGAAAAAACACACAGGCACACATACCACACAGTTACACCCTTATTTCACATTGTGTACCAAATGTATCAGACTTACATATTCATATTAACTTTTCATAATACAATCTTTTAAAATATGAATAGAGGGCAGCATTTCAATTACATTTTCAATATAAGGTAATTGAAATCATAACAGTACTAGAGAAAGACATGGTAGAATTTAAAAAATAAACTACCATAGGAAAGTGTTTCTAAATCTGACATAAAACTCTGAAGCTATTTAAGAGAAGAATAATGAACAAAATAAGAATTTTTTTGCCATTAAAAATCTCATTACCCTGAATTGTACCCACATCTTTAAAACAAAAAAACAAAAAACAACAACAAAAAAAGAAAAAATCTCATTACCATAGTAGAAAGATAAATAACTGAAGGACATTTTTCAATGTATGACTCAGACAAATGACTATTTTGCTTGCTTTTTTACATCATGAGATGCCTCTTAAGTTCGCAGGATTTAAAAAAAAATTTAATATTTAATTTTGAGATAATTGAAGAGTCACATACAGTTGTAAGAAATAATACAGAGAGATTTCATGTAAGCTTTACCCAGTTCCCCACAAGGGTAACATCTTATAAAACTATGGCACAATATTATAACCACAGCAGTGGCATTGATACGGCCCATGGGTTTTATTCAGATTTTTTTCTAGTTTTATTGAGACTCATTTGTCTGTGGTTTATTTGATTGTATAGAAAATCATCATACGTAGGTTTGTGTATGTACCACCACCGTTGAGATACGCAATTGATCCATCACCATGAGAATCTTTCATCATGTCCTTTTATCATCACACTCACTTCCCTCCCCTCCCACCTCCCCTGTCTCAGACCCCTGACAATCACTGATCTGTTCTCCAGTTCATAATTTGGTCATTCCAGGAATGGTATCTACATGCAGTCATACAAATGTAATTTTTTGGGATTGGCTTTTCTCACCCCCCATAATTCTCTGAAGTCTCTTTCAGGTTGTTGTGTGCATCAATAGTTTGTTTCTCTTTAATGCTGAGTAGTAGTTCATGGTATGGACATATCTTTTTTTTTCCTTTTTAAAATTCATTCATTGAAGGATAACTAGGTTGTGTTTAGTTTTGGGCTATTACCAGTGAAGCCTTATGAACATTCATGTGCAGACTTTTTTTTTTTTTTTTTGAGTTGGAGTCTCACTCTGTCGCCCAGACTGGAGTGCAGTGGCCGCTCCCGGCCACCGCAGCCTCACCTGCTGGGCTCCAGCATCCTTCCGCCTCAGCCTTCCGAGTAGCCGGAATTACAGGCATGCGCTACCACGCCCGGCTGATGTTTTGATTTATTGTAGAGATGAGGTCTGCTGCCCAGGCGGGTCTCGAACCCGCAGGCTCAGGCAACCCACTCACCTCAGCCTCCCAAAGGCGCGGGATTACAGGCTGAGCCACCGAGCCCGGCTTGTGTGCAGACTTTTGTGTGATTTTTAGTTCATCTTTCTGGAATAAATAAGAAAAATTTATTATATAGTTTAAAAAAACCATCAGATAATTCTATTTGCTCTCAGTAAAGAGAATAGTGGAGGTCTAATATGTTAAGAAAGAAAATTATACCCCAAAAAATATT
>JAPVLO010003423.1:0-22513 GCA_027257055.1 Cephalopachus bancanus | reverse complement strand
ATTATTTTTATTGATATTATCTTTTCCTCCTTAACCTCATTATATGAGAATGTTCAAAATGGAAACTTTTGGAATCTTATTATCTATTGCATGAAAAAAACCCGGGAGATTTAGAGGGAAAACCCAATATTGAGATAATTCAATTATGAAATAAAAGTCTTCTAAATAAAGGAAATATAGATGAAGATTAAAATGGCACTTAGAGTGAATTTCTCCTACAGAGCAAACCAAGTTAGAGAGTTTCCTCAGCACCCAGAGATAAATCGATCCAGCAACACACCCCACAAGTCCAAATGGAGTTATGATAACTACTTAGAACAAAGAAAAAGGGAAAAAAATCCACCAACCTGAGCTGGAACTGGCCGGACTCTTTCCTGCACCACCGCCGTGTACCACAGTCTCTGCACGCAGGGGGGAAGGTGAGTAATGGTAATTCGGGAGTGCTGTGCTTCTGCCACAAATTTGCAGGTTTCCCCGGGGCCTTTTGGGACCCCAGTTCCCCATGGGGAATGATGAGGGATGGACCCACAGTTGTGCTCTGCCGTGAAGTAGTGCAGGAACGTAGCCTTGGACGGCGCCAGCTACCTTTCCCAGGAACTCAACGCTTGCAAGATGGAGTGGCTGCTTTCTAGATAGCCGGGGAGGGAAAAAGACACCACAGGGGCAGACAGGACCTGACTGGGCTGGTTGTCTGGGGACCCTTGAGGTCCTGAGGCCAGCTGCACCTTGTTTTTCAGATCACAGATTGCCTGAGGTCAAGGTGGGAGCTGGGTGGAAAGCATTGCCATAGCAACCTTTCACTATTCTTGTGTAGTCTTCTGGGTCTGCTCTGCACAACAGTGACCTGGACTCCCTCCTAATCTCTACCATGGTAGCCAAGAGTGCATGTCTTCAGGGTGCCTCATGTCCTTCCCCTTGTGCCACCACAAAAGGGCCCAAAACAGAAAACTTGGAGAACAACCCCGCCCTCAGTCTAGCCTGGCTAGGCACTTCCTTGCAGCAACACTCGCCAAGGAGAAACCCTCCAGCTACCATCACAGCTGGTTTCTCCCATTAGCGAGTGCTGCCACCTGGCCAGAGGTCAACAGGACAGCCAACCACACTGGATACAAGACCTCAGGTTTGGGAAAGGCTTGATCTCAAACACCAGCTTACGACACTTTCCAAACTACTCCAGCCACTCAGCATGCTGTGAGCCACTGCAGATCCACAGCACAAGGCTGCCACATCTGGTTTTGAGGACCTCAGCACACTAAGGCTACATATAACCAAGAGAACCCTATAGTGCCTACGTCTGTCCCTGCCAACCTCAAATAAAAATTTCCCCCAAAAGAGAAGAAACCAGAAAAATAATTCTGACAATATAAAAAAAAAAAATTTTCCGACACTGTCAAAGGTCACACCAATCATTCAGCAATGTACCACCAAAATGAAAATTTTGAAATCCTAGACATATGATTCAAAAGGACAATTTTAAGACTTTTCAATGAAATTCAAGCTGAAATTCTAGAATAAAAGAAACATTTAAGGAAGTACAAAATGTAGTGGAAAACTTTAACAGTAGACTAGAACAAGCAGAAGAAATGATTTCAGAACTTGAAGACAAAGCTTGTGAATTAACCAAATCAGACAATAATAAAGAAAAAAGAATCGAGAGAATGGAAAAAAGTCTCCAAGAAATGTGGGATTATGTAACATATCTAATACTAAGAATCATAAGTGTTGCTGAGGAAGACAAAAAAACAACTGGTTTGAAAAACCTATTTGAAGGAATAATGGAAGAAACTTACCTGGTCTTGCCAGAGATCTAAGCATTCACATACAAGAATCCCAAAGAACTGCCAGGAGACTCATCGCAAAAGGGTCATCTCCAATGCATATAATCATCTGGTTAAGCAAAGTTAATGTGAAGGAAATAATTTTAAAAGAAGTGAGACAAATGCATCAAATAACTTCAAAAGGAAACATCAATCTAACAGCAGACTTCTCAGAAGAAACCCTACAAGACAGGAGGGATTGGGACCCCACATTTTATCTCCTCAAAAAGAATAACTGTCAGTCAAGGATTTTGTATCTCACAAAACTAAGTCTCATAAATGAAGGAGGATTGAAGTCCATCACAGACAAGCAAAAAAGATGGATCACCACTAGAGTGGCTCTACAAGAAGTACTCAAAGCTGGGCTCGGTGGCTCAGCCTATAATCCCATGCCCTTGGGAAGCTGAGGTAAGTGGATTGCCTGGGCCCCCAGGTTTTCGACCCGCCTGGGCAGCGAGACCTCATCTCTACAATAAATAAAAAAATCAGCCGGGCATGATAGCACATGCCTGTAATTCTGGCTACTCAGAAGGCTGAGGCGGAAGGATCACCAGAGCCCAGCAGGCGAGGCTGCGGTGGCTGGGGGCGGCCACTGCACTCCAGTCTGAGTGACCGAGTGAGACTCCAACTCAAAAAAAAAAAAAAAAAAATACTCAAAAGAGTCCTAATTACTGAAACAAATGTTGAAATATATCAGTGGAAAAATGCTGTAAATCGTAAGTTCACAGGCTTTACGGAGCACAAACACAATAGAGAAAATAAATGAAAAAAGCAACCACATAACAAACAGGATGATGAATAGAACAGTACGTTGCATACCATTGTTAACTCTGAACATAAATGGCCACAACACTCTCCCCACCAAAAAAAAAAAAGCTATGGACTGGCAGGATGGTTTTTAAAAACCCAACAGTCCAAATATCTGCTGCCTTCAAGAGACCTGATTAACTCACAATGACTCCTGTAGACTCAAGGTAAAGGGGGGGAAAAAAATATACCATGCAAATGGAAACCAAAAAAGAGCAGGAATAGCAATCTCATATCAGATAAAACAGACTTAAAATTAACAGCAGTAAAGAAAGACAAAGATGGTTATTATACAATGATAAAGGATCAATCCAATAAGAAGACATAGCAATTTTAAATATATATGCACCTAACACCAGAGCGCTCAGCTAAACTTAAAAAAAGAGACAGACAACCACACAATAATTGTGGGAGACTTCAACACTTCACTTACAGCAACACACAGATCATCAAGGCAGAAAGTCAACAAAGAAACATTAGAGATAAACAGGACTCTAGAATAAATGGAAATAACAGACATCTATAGAACACTGTATTTCAAAATTGCAGAATACACATTTTTCTCATCAGCACATGAACATTCTCCAAAGACAGACCATATGATAGCCCCAAAATCAAGTCTCAATGTATTTTTAAAAAATCGAAATCATATTAAGCACTGTCTCAGATGATAGTTGAAAAAAACTAGAAATTAACTCAAAGAAGAACTCCCAAAACCAAAGACTTTTAAGTTAAACAATTTGTTCCTTAATGATCCTTAGGTCAGCAATGAAATCAACATGGAAATTTTTTAAATCCTTGAAATGTGTCAAAACAATGAAACACTCGGTGCCGCCCTGGGATCTCTGGGTCCCCACCCTGGTTGAAGCACCCAGCCCCACCTCAAGCCACCATCGCCTGTGGAAGCCCTCAGTCCTGCCCCTCAGAGCTCCAGGCTTGCTCCCTGGCTGCAGCACCTAGTTCCCCCCCAAGCCTCCACTGCCCAGGAAGGCCCACGGCTCCCTCCCTGTGGAGATCCGGGCTCCCTTGTCGGCTGCACCACCCCACCCCCAGCCACCTTGAGTGCTACACTGACCAGCAATCCCCAACAGTCTCACACTCCAACTCCCCCAACTCACCTCTGACCACAGCAGGACCACAGACAGCTGGAGCTTGAAACCAGGCAGAGACCTGCATTGCCCCATGAGCTCCACCCAGCTCTGTTAAACCCTCTGGCTTGGGACCTAAGAACAAAGAAAGAAAAAGAGGCCCAAGGCGCATGTGACATACCAACCTACAGCACCTGGCTGTCTCACACTCTGCCTTCCCCAGCTGGACCTTGCTGCTTACAGTAGAAACTGAGATCATCTGGACCCCTGTGACCAGGCAGAGACCTGCATGCCTCGCCAACGCAGCTCTGCCCAACCTCCAACTTGGGATCTAAGACCTCATGTTTGTGTAAGGGAATAATACATCATAAAGATCAGCTTGTGGGTCTGTATGACTGTATGCCCTAGTGTGTTTGTTGTTTCTGCTCTTGTTTTTTTCTGCTTGATTGTTTGTTTGCTTTTGTTTTTGTTTTCTCTTACTCTTATCTGTCTTCAGGTCTACTTTCATTTATTAGCAGGTACCTTTGTCTGTTTTCCCTTTTACTCTCCTCTGTCTCCACCTTCTGCTACCCACCCCTCCTTCCCTATTCCACTTCTTTCCCTTTTCTTACATCATTTTACTTTCAGGAAGCAAACCAATACTCCCACTTCATGAACAGATTACAAGGCAGTGGGAAGTGGAATCCAGTGTATCCATACACCTGTCAGTGAATACGGGGATCTGCAGATAAATTTTGAATCACAGCCCCCCCCAAATAAATCTCAAAACTGCAAAAAGTTTAGCCTCCAACCTATAGTCTAGTTTCAGAATTGAACAAAGCCAGATAATTCACATAAGGAAGAATTGGAGTTAGAGCAAACAGAAGTAAAAACAACCCTGCCACCCCTAAACAACAGATTTAAAGAAGAAAGGGGGGGAAAAAAGGGAAAAGGGGGGGAGGAAAATCTACACAAATGAAGAAAAACCAAAAGAATAATATAGGTCTCACATAGATGCCTGGGAGATCAGATATTGAGAAAACAGACTTCAGAATGCAAACAATGAAGAGCCCCAGAATGACTGGTCAGATACTACAAACATAAATATCAAGACACTAATAGAGAGAATAAAAATAATTGAGAATAGACAAGAGGAAAATAGGAAGGAGTTGATAACTGAAATAGCAGCAGTCAAGAATACTGGAATTGAAATAAATAACAAACTAATAAGCATGGAAAACATAATTAGCCAAGCAGAAGACAGAACTTGAAGACCAAAATACAGAACTAAACCAAACTGTCAAAAACATAGAAAAGAAGCTTAAAAGACAGAACAAAACCTTCAAAAGATGAACTATTACTTCAAAAGAACAAACCTAAGAGTAATTGGACTTCCTGAGACAGAAAGAGAGACAGAGAACACCCTGGAACAAACATTCCATGAAATTATTCAAGAAAATTTAATTTACCTCATCAATGATGCAAAAATTCAAACACAAGAGATTCAAAGAACCCTGGCAAGACAACTAATGAGAAGACCAACTCCTAGCCACATAATAATCTGCCTGAACAAAGTAGGTATAAAAGAAAAAAATCCTAAAAGCAGCAAGAGAAAAAAAATCAGACTCCCTTTTGGGGAAGATCAATCAAAATAGCAGCAGATTTATCTACAGAAACAATTCAGGCTAGGAGAGCTGGGAGTCCAATATTCAAAGTTCTCAAAGATAAACAATTCAGCCAAGAATAACCTGCCCAGGCAAGCTAAGCTTCATCAGTGAAGGAGAATTGAAATCTTTCCGGACATCCAAATCCTAACTACTTATGCTGCCTTCAGACCACACCTACAAGAAACTCTTAAGAAAAAATTAAACACAGAAGAAAAGGAAAAAAGAATAACAATGTTTTTCACAAGAGTACAGGAAAAGGATTGAAAACACACATGAACCAACCCAAAAAAAAAAAAGAAAGACAACAAAGGAACATGTACAACAACAACGCTATAAGAACATCATGACAAAGATAAACACTCACATTTGAATAATTAGCCTGAATGTGAATGGACTAAATGCACCACTGAAAAGACATGGAATGGCAAATGGATAAAATATCATGAGACAACAATATATTGTCTCCAAAAGACTCATCTCACCAGAAAGGGCACTCACAGATTCAAAGTAAGAGGATGGGAAACAAAATTTCAGGCAAATGGAGCACAAATGAAAGCTGGAATTGCAATTTGATCTCAGACAAAATACCCTCTAAGTTATCAAAAATCAAATAAGATGAAGGTCACTATATAATGATAAAAGTTTCAATCCATCAACAAGAAAGATTCGTCCTAAACATATATGCACCTCATATAGAGCACCAATGTTCATAAAGCAGCTTCTAGGCAAGTTTAAAAAAGAGATTGACTCTAATACTATCATAGCTGGGGTCTTTAGTACCCTACTCACAACCCTAGACAGATCATCAAAACAAAAAAATCAGCAAGGAGACCAAGAAACTCAATGAGACGCTTGAACAAATGGACTTAATTGATACCTACAGAACACTCCACTCAACAACCACAGAATATACATTCTACTCATCACCACATGGAACATACTACAAGATCAGCCATATCATTGGCCATAAATCAAACATAAACAAATTTCATAAGATTGAAATCCTGCCATGCATCTTTTCAAACCACAGTAGAATAAAAATAAATATCAACACCAACAAAATTTCCCCAAAGCCCAAAAAGACATGGACACTAAACAACATGATGCTGAACAATGACTGTGTTAACACTGAAGTCAAAGAAGAAATTTAAAGATTCTTGGAAACAAATGAAAATAAGGAAACATCCTACAAAAACTTCTGGGGTGCCATGAAATCAGTTATAAGAGGGGAAAATTTTTGTCTCTACAAGCATACATCAAGAAAATGGAAAGATCACAAGTGGAGAGCCTAACAAATCACCTAAGGGAGCTGAGCAAGAAGACCACCAAAAACCCAACTTTAGCAGAAGAATCCAGATCACAAAAATAAGATCTGAAATACGGGGGATAGAAGACAAAAATCATAGAAAACATCAACAAAAAAAAAGCTGGTTCTTTGAAAGAATTAACAAGATTGATGGGTCCCTGGTCAAAATGACCAAGAAAAAGAGATAAAAAGTCCAAATAAACACAATCAGAAATACAACAAATCAACTCACAACTAATCACAAAGAAATGCAAAAGATTATCAGAGATTACTATGTATAACTACATGGAAACAAACTTGATAAACTAGATGAAATGGAGAACTTTCTGAGATCACACAACCAACCCAAGTTGAAACAAGAAGACATTGAGACACTAAATAGACCAATAACAACCCAGGAAATTGACTCTGTCATAGGAAAACTACCTACAAATAAAAGCCCCGGACTGGATGGCTTTCCAGCAGAATTCTACAAAACATACAAGGGGGAGCTGATACCAATTACTGAAAGTATTCCAGGCAATTGAGAAAGAAGGAATTCTCCCCAAATCATTTTATGAAGCTCACATCACACTGATACCCAAACTGGGAAAAGATGCAACAAAGAAAGAGAACTACAGGGCCCAAAATCCCCTTACGAACATAGATGCAAAATTCCTCAACAAGATTCTAGCAAATTGAATCCAAAAATACATCTCAAAAATCATCAACTATGATCAAGTAGGCTTCATCCCCAGGATGCAGAGCTGGTTCAACATCTGCAACCATAAATGTCATTAAATACATCAACAGATGTAAAAACAAGAACCACATGATTATCTCACTAGATGCAGAAAAAGCTTTTGATAAAATCCAGCATCCCTTCTTGATAAAAACCCTCAAACACCTAGGTATAGAAGGACAGTCCTCAAAATAGTAAGTAGCATCTATGACACACCCATAGCTAACATATATTGCTAAATGGACAGAAACTAGAAACATTTTCCCTGAAAACGGGAACAAGACAAGGCAGCCCACTCTCACCCCTCATGTTCAACATTGTGTTGGAAGTCCTAACTCAGGCAATTAGACAAGAGAAGGAAACCCGGGTATCCAAATGGGAAAAATGAAGTCAACTTATCCCTCTTTGCTGATGATATGATCCTATACCTTAAAATCCAAGAGAATCTGTAAAAAACCTGCTTTTACTGATAAAGGACTTTGGCAAAGTGTCAGGATACACAATAAATGTGTAGAAGTCAGTTGCATTCCTATATACCAAAAATAAGCAGGCAGAGACTCAAATAAAAAGCACAGTCTCATTCACAGTAGACACACACACACACACACACACACACACACAAAAAATGAAATACCTCGGTATTTTCCCTAACCAGAGAAATGAAAGACCTTTACAATGAGAATTACAAAACACTGCTCAAAGAAATCCAAGAAGACCCAAACAAATGGAAAAATATTCCATGCTCATGGATAGGAAGAATCAACATTGTTAAGATGTCCATGCTACCAAAGACAATCTACAGATTCAACGCAATACCCATTAAGATACCAACATCATTCTTCTCTGACCTGGAAATGACAATACAGAAATTCAAATGGAAACATCAATGACTATGAATAGCCAAAACAATCCTTAACAAGGGAAACAAAGCAGGAGGTATCACACTCCCAGACTTCAAACTTGACTATAAGGCTGCAGTAATCAAAACAGACTGGTATTGGTACAAAACAAGTACAGAGACTAATGGAACAGGATAGACATTCCGGGAAACAAAGCCTCAATTCCTCAACCAACTCATCTTTGACAAAGACTCCAACAACAACCACTGGGGAGGAGAACCTATTCAGTAAATGGTGCTTGGAAAACTGGCTGACCCCATGCAGAAGATTGAAACAGGGGCCCCCACCCACCACCATACACAAAAATTAACTCTAAATGTATCAAAGGCCTAAACATAAAACCTCAAACTATAAGAATCTTAGAAAATGCAGGAGACATCCTTATGAAAATTGGAATTGAGAACCAATTCCTATCCAGAACCCTAAAGGCCAGTACCTTAAGAAATAAGACAAGTGGAACCTCATCAAATTAATGAGATTTTGCAAAGCAAAAGAAACCTTCAAGAGATCAGGGAGACAGCCCACAGAATGGGAAAAAATATCTGCCAACTGTATATCTGACAAAGGCCTAACATCTAGGATCAAACTCACTAAAGGGAAAAAAAACAAACAGCCCTTTTAAAAAGTGGGTAAAAGACATGAATAGACACTTCTCAATAGAAGATATATGGGCAGCCAACAGACACATGAAAAAGTGCTCAGTCTCACTCATCATTAAAGAAATGCAAATCAAAACCACACTGAGATACCACCTAACCCCTGTAAGAATGGCCATCATTAATAAAACAAACAACAACAGATGCTAGCAAGGATGTGGAGAAAAAGGAATGCTTCTACACTGCTGGTGGGAATGCAAGCTTGTACATCCTCTTTGGAAGACAGTGTGGTGATTTCTGAAAAACTAGAAATTGGCCTTCCGTATGACCCAGCAATTCCCCTATCGGGAATATTCTCAGAGGAACTCAAATCATTCTACAAAAAAAGATATCTGCACACGTATGTTTATTGCAGTTCTATTCACAATGGCAAAAACATGGAACCAACCATGTTGCCCATCGAAGCTGGACTGGATAAAAAAAAATGTGGTACATATACACAATGGAATGTTATGCAGCCATAAAGAAGAAGAAATACGTGGACTTTGCAGCAACCTGGATGGATCTGGAGTCAGTCATACTCAGTGATTTATCACAGAAACAAAGAACAGAGTTCCATATGTTCTCACTCAAAAGAGGACCTTGGACAAATATAATGCTATAAGAAAGTGATTGGCAGTAATGGGAAACTGTCAAGGGAGGGGAAGTGGGTTTGGCCGTTGAGGGAAATTGCTAAGGAAGGGAGGGGCATACCTCATCAACAAGGGTACCTGCATGATTAATGTTTATATACCTAACCCAGATTTGTACCCCACATCTTTATAATAAAAATTTAAAAAATTAAAATTAAAAATAATGAAATAATTTTCAAAACCTCTGAGAAAAGCCAAAGCTGTGCTCAAAGGAAAATTCATAATGCTTAAGGCCTACACTAATAAGACTGAAAGATCACATACCAACAACTTAACATCACATCACAAGGAACTAGAAAAATATGAAAAAAAACTAGTAAAAGAAAAAAAAAATAATGAAGATCAGAGCAGAAAAAAATGAAATTGAAATTTTAAAAACAGGATCAATGAAACAAAAGTTGATTATTTGACAAGATAAAATTAATAGACCACAAGCTAGATCAATTAAGAAACAAAAAGAGAAAACTCAAACTAACTCAATCAGAAATCAGAAAAAGGAGATTACAGATACAATGGAAATTCAAAAGATCATCAAAGATGATTTTGAACACATTTTTTTTTTTTTTTTTTTTTGAGTTGGAGTCTCACTCTGTCACCCAGACTGTAGTACAGTGGCCGCTTCCGGCCACCGCAGCCTCGATCTGCTGGGCTCTGGCGATCCTTCCACCTCATCCTTCCAAGTAGCCGGAATTACAGGCATACGCTACCACGCCTGGCTGATTTTTTGATTTATTGTAGAGATGAGGTCTCGCTTCCCAGGCGGGTCTCCAACCCATGGGCTAAGGCAATCCACTCACCTCAGCCTCCCAAAGGCGCGGGATTACAGGCTGAGCCACCGGTCCCGGCTGATTTTGAACACTTCTATGCAAGCAAAGTAGACAATCTAGAAGAAATGAATGCATTTTTGGAAACATACAACCCTCAAACCTTGAAACAGGAAGAAACAAAAATTCTGAACAGATCAATAATAAGAATCAAGATTGAAACAGTAATTTGAAGTCTCCCCAAAACAACAATAACAACAATAACAGCAGCAACAACAAAAGTCCAGGACCTGATGAATTCACAGCAAAATTTTTACCACAACTTCAAAGAACTGGTACCAACTTTACTGAAGCTTTTTTAAAAGATTGAGGAGATAGAAATCTTCCTTAACTCATTCTATGAGTCCAGTATCACTGTGATACCAAAGTCAGCAAAAGACACAGCAATAAAAGAAAACTACAGACCAATATCCCTTATGAACATAGACATAAAAATCCTCAATAAAATATTAGCAAACCGAATACAACAGCACATAAAATAATAATAATAATACAGCACAACCAAGTGTGTTTTATCCCAGGGATAAAAGGGTGCTTCAGCATATGCAAGTCAGTAAACAGGATCCACGACACAAACAGAATTAAAAACAAAAGTCAATGATGATTTCAACAGATGCAGAAAAGCATTTGATAAAACCCAGCTTCCCTTCATGATAAAAACCCTCAGCAAAGTAGGCATAGAGGGAACAGAACTCAAAATAATAAAAGCCATATATGACAAACCCACAGCAAAAGTTACCCTACATAGAGAAAAATTAAGAAAAATTCCTCCTCAGAACTGAAACAAGGCAAGAATTCCACTTTTACTACTATTTAACATAGTATTAGAAGTCCTAGCCAGAACAATCTGGCAAGAAAAGGAAATAAAACATATGCAAACTGGAAAAGAAGAAATTAAATGATATCTGTGTGCCAACAATAAGATTGTATACCTAGAGAACCCTAAGGACTCATCCAAAAGACTCCTGGACTTGATAAATGAATTCTATATAGTTCCAGGTTACAAAGTCAGCACACACAAATCAGTAGAACTACTATACACCAATAGTGACCAAGCTGAAAATAAAATCAAGAACTCAATTTCATTTTACAATAGCAGTAGAAAGCTAAAATACCTAAGAATATATTTACCAAGGAGGTGAAAGATCTCTACAAGGAGAACTTCAAAACTCTGATGAAAGAAATCACAGAGGACATAAACAAATGGAGAAACATCTAATACTCATGGATCGGAAGAAAAAATATTATACAAATTACTAAATTACCCAAAGTAATCTGCAGATTCAATGCAATTCCTATCAAATTACCTAGCTCACTTTTCACAGATTTAGAAAAAAAGAATTGTAAAATACATATGGAACCAAAAAAGAACCGGAATAACCAAAGCAAAACTAAGCAAAAACAACAAAGCTAGAGGCATCACATTACCTGACTTCAAATTATGCTACAAGGCTGTAGTGTGGAGCGCCTCCGCCCTAACATGGTGCCCGAAGCAGCCAGACCACAAGACAAAACAAGCCCTAATAAGGCAACTAAAGGATGTCAGCATACAATTCTCTCTTACGGGCCTATCGGTGCGTGCTGCGTTAACTTAATTGATTGGCAGAGATACTAGATTTAAGGTCACGAATAGGAGAAAGAGGAAGGAACGATGTAGAAACCCTGGGATTAAAGCAGCTTGCAGAAGAATCGTGTGAGGGTCGTTATTGAAAGCGACAAGTGGTGGCCCGTACGGGGAACTCGAAGAAGCCGAAATCCTTGGATTCAGAACTGCAGCTGCTCAGGGCAGTCGACTGGTATGTAGATCCCACAAGGGAGGGAAAAAACTAGAAAGGTCCTCGGTAAAGAGGCGATTTAAGAAGGTCCTCGGAAAGAGGCGATTTGGGGGAAAGGGGTTTTCCTCGGTAAAGAGGCGATTTAAGAAGGTCCTCGGTAAAGAGGCGATTTGGGAAGGTCCTCAGTAAAGAGGCGATTTGGGAAGGTCCTCGGTAAAGAGGCGATCTAAAAGGACCCTCGGTGTAGAGGTGATCCCCTTTTTGCTAACATGGGCACTACTTCCTCTCACCCGCTTTTTCAGGCTCTTAAAACTCTCCTAAGAACAAAAGGACTAAAATTAAGGGATAAAACCTTGACTGATTTTATCACACAGGTAGACGAGATTGCACCGTGGTTTGCCGTTTCGGGGAATCTCACAGTGGGTAGTTGGGACAAAGTGGGGCAGGATATTGACCGTGCCCGAGAGCTAGGAGAGGTGGCAGGCAGGGTCCAGCCCCTTTGGAGACTGGTTCGTGCCTGTTTGGAAGATCAAAAGTGCATGCAAACAGTCGAGCAAGGCCAAGCAGCGCTTGACCAAATAAAAGAGGAACGATCAACTTCCTCAAGAGGGAACAGCGAGGCAGACTCTGACTCAGAACTGGAGTCAGATGAGGAACTTAGAGATCTCGTGACTCGAGTTGAAAAGTTAGAACTCAGTCGGGGCCGCGCCCGAGATAAGGGCGGATCCTCTGTCCCTGGGTCGGTAGGAGTTCCTCCCCCGTATAATCCTTCTGCGCCCCCGGGAAAAGGAGGCACTTCTTTCAACAATGAAGTGTGGAGGGAGGTCCATGCCAGCGGCACATGGCAAACTTTTCCGGTGTTCGTGGACTATGCAGGGAACCGGTACCATGAACCATTAGATTTCAAAACAGTGAAAAACCTCGCGGAGGTCATACGAACGTACGGGCTCACTGCTGCCTTCACGACAGCAATGGTGGAGGTACTAGACCGGTTCGCCATGACCCCCGGAGACTGGCAGAGATTAGTGAAGGCTTGCATGAACCCGGGACAATATTTAGATTGGAAGGCCTATTACATAGAATTGGCTAATGAGCAGGCAGCAAGAAACCGGGCGGCGGGTAACGGGACTTGGGACGTTGATATGCTGTTGGGGCAGGACCGTTTTGCTAACCAACAGAGAGGATCCCCCCAGGTTGTGTATGATCAAATTAATCACAGGCAATGCGAGCCGGGAAAGGCCTTGCCTAGCCGAGGGGGGTATCAGGTAATCTCACCAAAATTACTCAAGGTTCCACAGAGCCTTTTTCAGACTTTGTGGCCCGAATGATGCAGGCCGCAGGGCGGATTTTTGGGGACCCGCATTTAGACTCCCCTAGATCCCTCACAGAGGAGGCTAGAGAGGCCCTACATAAGGTAGAAAAAGCAATTAGTACAGCCGCTCTTAAGCGTGTTTCCTTAGAGAGCCCTATATGGCTTTGTATTCTCCCTACTCAGGCTCAGCCAACGGGAGTACTGTGGCATGATGGCCCCTTATTATGGATCCATCCGAAGACTGCCATACTAAAAACAGTGGAGCATTATCCAATCACTGTTGCTGAGTTGGCCATCCGTGGACTACAACAATGCCTAATGCATTTTGGCCAACAGCCGCACCTCCTCGTGGAGGAGGTGGATACACCGCCTATCAAGTGCAGACATTGGCTGCTACAGTGGATGTATGGGCTATCCTAAGGTGCAGCTTTGTAGGACAGATAGATAATCATTTCCCAAAAGATCCCATGCTGTCCTTTGTAAAAGAACACCCAGTCATTTTCCCTCAAATCACTCGAAATGACCCATTCCTCAGGCTATTAATATCTTCACAGATGGTTCCAAAACTGGCCTTGGCACATATGTGGCAGATGGACATTCCCCCACGGTAATACAATTCCAGTCCGGTTCTCCTCAGCAGGTAGAGCTTCAAATTGTTTTGGCCGTATTTCAACGTTTTTCTCGATCGTTTAACTTTTTTCAGATTCCCAATACGTAATCAATTTAGTTAAATCTCTTGAAGTGGCAGGCCGAATATCCCCCACTAGTCCTATACATACATTTGCCTCCAAAATTCAACAGCTGATATGGCAACGTTCAGAGCCATTCTTTGTTCAGCATATCCGTGCGCACACTGGCCTACCAGGACCCTTCAGTGAGGGTAATGCCCAGGCTGACAACCTTACGCGACTTCAACAGGCTTTCCTTGTAACCCCTGCCCGAAAGGCACAAGATTTTCATGCCCAGTTTCATGTTAACTCAAAAACACTACAGACCCGTTTCCAAATACCACATCATGTGACCAGAGATATTGTAAAATCTTGCGGATCATGTGTTACTTTCCACCCCCCCCTTCATGGGGGGTGAATCCAAAAGGCCTTCTCCCCTCACGGGTTTGGCAAATGGACGTCACTCATGTGGCAGAGTTCGGTAACCTCAAGTATGTCCATGTTTCCATAGATACCTGTTCCGGAATTTTGTTTGCTTCGGCCATGGCTGGAGAAAAGGCACATCATGTTATCTCCCATTGCTTGGAGTCGTGGGCCGCCTGGGGCATGCCTCAGCAAATCAAAACAGATAATGGCCCCGCCTACACCTCCCGAACATTTCAACAGTTCTGTGCACAAATGAACGTGGACCTGCGCCATGGGCTCCCCTTTTAATCCCCAAGGTCAAGGAATAGTCGAGAGGGCTCATCGCACACTAAAAGAACTACTTCAAAAACAAAAAGGGGGGAAAAGGCATGGGTTACAAACCTAAACAAAGACTGTCATTAGCATTATTAACTTTAAATTTTCTTCAGCTGGACATCGAGAACAATTCTGCTGTGGACCGCCATCTAGGCGCAGTACTGCATAAAAGGGGCTATGTTAAATGGAAAGATGTTATCACGGGACAATGGAGAGGTCCCGACCCAGTATTAACGTGGGCGAGAGGATCTGTGTGTGTTTTTTTCCCCAGGACAGCCCAGACCCGGGGTGGGTACCTGAGCGACTAACACGCACTACAAAGACCCCCGAGGAACGAACCCCGATTGCTGATGATGAGTCCGACGACGTGGCTTCTGCTGGGAACGCTGATGCTGAACCTCCCCATAAGTCGTGCTGAGCAACAATGGGGAATTTTAACAGTATTTCCTAGACACTTATTCGGCACGTACTTTCCCCAGATTTTTAACTGGCACCAGCCCCTGATTTCTATTACACTCTTGCTGGGGCCCTAATGCTCTCTCTCCTTTTAGACAGAGGAGAGACTTTGGCATTACAGCCGCCATCATTGCAGCAATTGCAATGGCGGCCGCTGCAGCTGCTATAGCCGCTGTTGCCATGTGTACCACAGTACAGACCGCCACCACTTTAAACACCTTGTCTTCCACTGTTGCTGCCAAAGTAATATTAACAGTCACTTGTGTGGCGGCATTATGATCTTAAACCAAAGAGTTGACGTGGTACAAGAACAAGTAGACATTCTCTGGCGCTTGGTGCAAATAGGGTGTGAATGGCACACTATTGCTTTATGCGTAACCGGCATCCCATACCACAATATGACCATTGCTGCTAACCTCTCTCGAAAGCTTTCCCTCCATCTTTTAGGTAATTGGTCGCAAGAGTTTTGACAACCTGACGGAGGCTCTACGTCGTGAAATTATCAGCGCCATCAGAGTAGATCCAGTAGTCGCTCAAACCTTGGCATCCCGGATCGCCCAGGCGGCATACCACCTTAAAGAGTGGGTGGGAATGGGTTCAATGGCCTTTTTGTTATTCTCTTGTTGTGTCCTGTGCCTCTATTGTCTCTGCCGTATGCATCAACGCAATGCACGTGACCGTGCGCTACTAGCGCAGGCCTTTGCTGCCATGGAGGTGGATCAATCCCCTCAGGTCCAGGTTGCCGCGTTAGGGCAATAAGAACAGGGCAGGATGTGAGAATAGTACTGCACACGGGGGGCCCCGGAGGAGTTATCCCGTGGAGGGCATGTCCAGCTGCGTATGGGTTGACACCGCCTCTCCCACCCCAGAAAATCGGTGTTGGACAGGTGGGCAGTCGGTCTGGCGATTACACGCGCGAGATAGACTGTCCTACATGGTCCTTGTTATATGGGGGCTGTGACCACTACCCTCTCCTGCCAAAATAAATAAAAAAGGAGGAGCTGTGGAGCGCCTCCGCCCTAACATGGTGCCCAAAGCAGCCAGACCACAAGACAAAACAAGCCCTAATAAGGCAACTAAAGGATGTCAGCATACAATCCTCTCTTACGGGCCTATCGGTGCGTGCCGCGTTACCTTAATTGATTGGCAGAGATACTAGATTTAAGGTCACGAATAGGAGAAAAGAGGAAGAAGAATGATGTAGTAACCTGGGATTAAAGCAGCTTGCAGAAGAATCGTGTGAGAGTCGTTATTGAAAGCGACACTGTAGAAACCAAAACATCATGGTACTGGTACAAGAGCAGATGCGTCCATCAGTGGAAAAGAATAGAGAATCCAGAAATAAACCCAAATACCTATAACCAACTGATCTTTGACAAAGCAGACAAAAACACACTCTAGGGAAAGGAAACCCTATTCAATGAATGGTGACGGGAAAAGTAGACAGCTAGACTGCAGAAAAATGAAACTTGCTGTCTATCTCTCCATATATACAAAAATTAACTCACAATAGATTAAAGACTTAAATGTCAGACCTGAAATCATAACAATCCTAGAAGAGGACCTAGGAAAAGTTCTTCTGGACATCAGCCTGGGCAAAGAATGTAGGGCTAAAGCCCCAAAAGCAAATGCAACAAAAACAAAAATAAATAAGTGGGACCTAATTAAACTAAAAAGTTTCCGCACAACAAAAGAAATAATCAACAGAGCAAATAGGCTACTTACAGAATGGGAGAAGATATTTGCAAACTATACATCTGCAAAAGAACTAATATCTAGAATCTATGAATAACTCAAACGAATAAGCGGGAAAAAAAAAACAAATAACCTCTTTAAAGTGTGTGCAAAGGACATGACTAGACATCTTTCAAAAGAAGATATACGAATGGCCAACAAACATATGAAAAAATGTTCAATATCACTCATTAACAGGGAAATGCAAATCAAAACCACAACGAGATACCACCATACACCAGCACAAATGGCCATTATAAAAATTTAAAAATTAAAAACAATTTTTTATGAAAGATGCTGGCACAGATGCAGAGACAAGGGAACTCTTATACACTGTTGGTGGGAGTGTAAATTAGTATAACCTCTATGGAAAGTGGTATGGAGATTACTTAAACAATTAAACATAGATCTATCATTCAATCCAGCAATCCCCCTTTCTAGTTATCTACCCTAAGGGATATAGGTCATTATATAACACAGACACTTGCACTGGCATGTTCATCACAGCACAATTCCCAACTGCAAAGAAGTGGAATCAACTTAAACGCCCCTCACCTGTTCAGTGGATAATGAAAATGTGGTGTATATACACCATGGAATACTACGCAGTTTAAAAATGAATGAAATCATGTCCTTTGCAGCAACCCGGATGGAGGTGGAGATCACCATTCTAAATAAACTGATTGAGAAAAGAAAACCAAACACTGCATGTTCTCACTTGTATGTGGGAGCTAAATGGTAGCAAAGATGGAAATAATAGGCATGGGGACACCAATGAGGGGTGAGGGGTGAGGGGTTGAGGGTTCAGAAACTACCTTTAGGGCACAATGTTCATTATCTGGGGATGGGCCACCTGAGCCCCACTGCCCACCACTAAACAATATGTCCATGTAATGAATATGTATGTGCATCCCCTGAATCCAAAATAAAAAAAGCATAAATTAAAGATATAAATAAAAACTTTTAAAAAGAAAATATAATACAGCACTTCCCCTACATACGAATGAGTGCCAGTCTGAGAACATGTTCATAAGTCTATTTTGTAAGTTCAACAAAGTTAGCCGAGGTATCCAACTGACACTATTGTCTATATAGGACTGTATTGCAATACGTTCTTAATACTTTTCACACAAGTAATACATAAAAAATATACATACGAAAGCACAATCATCTGTGGAGATTCCACACATGTGACAGTTTATGCCAGACAATTGAATAACTTATGCTATTGGACATGCAAACCCATGTTCACATCTTTTTAAGTTCATAACTTTAGGAGACTTACTGTATTCAGAATCGTGATTTGCTGTCAACACTTAAAAGTATTATGGGAGGGGCAAGATGGTGATGGGACAAGTCAGACTCTGAACGTCTCTGCAAAAGGTGGCTGCTGCAGCCAGTTCCACATGCCGCGCCACCTTCACAGAAGGTGGTTACTGCTGCCAGTCCCATGCACTGTGCCACCCTCGACTCCCAGCCCCATGGAATTCCCAGCTCCTTCCCCCACCCCAAGCTGCCCTGCAGTGGTGGAATCAGAGAACAGTTGGAGCCTGGAGTCCAATCAGTGGAGAGAGAGGATCAAGGAGGGCCAGGGAAGAGGCCCATGTCAGGTAAAGAGGTGCCTGCCGCAGCCATTTTCTCTGTCTCAGGACGAGGCAGAGATCTGCATCTCCCCCTACAGTCCTGCACAGCTCTGCCTAGCCTCCAACTTGGGATATAAAGGTAATCACATCAAATGCACAGAGACAGAAGCCCTTCCCCCATGCTAGATCAGACACAGACAGGCTGCATCTGAACAGCAGACCCGAGAGGCAGCACGCGGAGTCCAGATCTGATCCTTCCACAGCAGGTTTGGGACATCTGACTCTAGCTGTGAGCAATCCTACCAGCTTGTGATGAAAGCTAAGAGATCAGAGCTGAAAGGACATTGGGCTCACAGGAACGACCTCAGAGCAAGCTTGATTTGTTTTTTTACTTTTTTAAATTTTAATTCTTTGTTTTACTTATTTTTGTTTGTTTTATTTTTTACTTTTTTTCTTTTTCTTTCTTTTCTCGCTTCTCTCGGTTTTTGACAACGTTTTTGTACTTGCCTTGTTTCTGTTATTTTACTGATTTTTCTTTTTTTCTTTAGAACTCTGTTTGTGTAGGGAATTTGTATATCATCAGGGAGGTTGGTTGGCTTGTGTGTTTGTATGATTGGCTGTATGTTTTAGTTTTTTTTTTTTTTCCTCTTCTCTGTCCTTGTATCTCTTTTCATTTGTTAGTCAGTACATTTGTCTGTGATCCCTCTTACTCTTCTCTCTCTCTACCTTCCTCTTTCCCCTCTCCTTCCCTGTTCCATTCTTTTCCTTTTTCTTACCTCATTTTGCTTTCAGGGAGCAAGCTTACACCCCCACTGCATGGACAGATTGCAAGGCTGTGGGAAGGGGGTTCCAGGCTACCCATACTCCTCTCAGTGGACACTGGGGTCTGCAGATATGTCTTCAATCACAGCTTCCCCTTCAATAAATCTCAAAACTGCAAAATAAGTAGAGCCTCCAACCCACAGTCCAGCATCAGAATTGAACAAAGTTAGAGAATTCACATAAGGAAGAACAGGAGATTGAGCACACAGAAGTAAAACCCACCCCACCATACCTGAACAATCAAATTAAAGAAGAGGGGGGAAAAGTGGGGAGGAAAATCTGCACAAAGAAGAAAAACCGAAGAAGAATATGAGTCTCACACAGACCCCTGGAAGGTCAGACACTGAGAAAACAGACTTAAGAATGCAAACAATGAAGAGCCCCCAGAATGACTGACCACATACTACAAACCCAGATATCAAGACATTAATAGAGAATAAAAAGAATTGGGGAGAGACAAGAGGAAAATAGGAAGGAATTGATAACTGAAATAACAGCAGCCAAGAATACTCTGATTGAAATAAATAACAAACTAATATGCATGGAAAACAGAATTAGCCAAGCAGAAGAAAGAATCTCAGAGCTTTAGGGCTAAAATATAGAACTAACCCAAACTGTCAAAACATAAAGAAGCTTTAAAAGACAGAACCAAACCTCCAAGAGATGAGTGATTATTTCAAGAGGCCAAACCAAAGAGTAATTGAACTTCCTGAGGCAGAAAGACAGAGACCACCCTGGAACAAACATTCCATGAAATCATTCGAGAAAACTTCCCTCATCTCATCAGTGATGAGGAAATTTAAACACAAGAGATCCAGAGAACCCCTGCAAGACAACAAATGAGAAGACCAACTCCCAGACACATAATTTGCCTTAACAAAGTAGGTATAAAAGAAAAAATCCTGAAGGCAGCAAGAGAAAAAGGTCAGACTACCTACCAAGGAAGACCAATTAGAATAGCAGCAGATTTATTTACAGAAACACTTCAGGCTAGGAGGGCATGGAGCCCAATCTTCAAAGTTCTCAAAGATAATCAATTTCAACCAAGAATAACCTACCCAGTTAAGCTAAGCTACATCAGCAAGGGAAAAGTAAAATCTCCCAGACTTTCAATCTCTAAGGTCTTATGCTGCCTCTAGACCACCTCTACAAGAAACACTTAAGAAAGTACTAAACATAGAAGAAAAGTAGAAGAGAATGACAATGTTCTTCACAAGAGTACAGGAAAAAGATTGAAAACACACATGAATCAACCCAAAAATCAAAACAAAGACAACAAACAGGAAAAACAACTCTATAAGAACCTTATGACAGGGATAAACTCTCACATTTCAATAATTAGCCTGAATGTGAATGGACTAAATGTACCACTGAAAAGACATAGAATGGCAAAATGGATAAAATATCATGAGGCAACAATATATTATCTCCAAGAGACTCATCTCACCAGAAAGGATACTAACAGACTGTAAGTAAGAGAATAGGAAGCAAATTTTTAGGTGAATGTAACACAAGAAAGCTGGAGTTGTGATCTTAATATCAGACAAAATACCCCTTTTAAATTATCGAAAGTTAAAAAAGATACAGATGGTCACTGCATAATGATAAAAGGTTCAATCCATCAACAAGAAATATCCATCCTAAACATATATGTACCCAACATAGAGCACCCAAATTTCATAAAACAGCTTCTAGGCAAACTTAAAAAAGATATTGACTCTAATACTATCATAGTTGGGGATTTTAATACCCCACTCACAACCCTACACAGATCATCAGGACAAAATATCAGCAAGGAGATCCAGAACATCAATGGGACTCTTGACCAAATGGGCTTAATTAATACCTACAAAACACTCCACTCAATGACCACAGAATATACATTCTATTCATCACTGCATGGAATGTATTCTAAGATAGGCCACATCCTTGGCAATAAATCAAACATAAACCAATTTCATAAAATTGAAATTTTGCCATGCATCTTCTCAGACCACAGTGGAATAAAAATAAAAAAGTTCTCCCAAAACCCACAAAGACATGGACACTAAACAACATGATGCTAAGCAACTCCTGGGTCAACATGGAAATCAAAACAGAGATTAAAAAATACCTGAAAACAAATGAAAATGAAGAAACATCTTATCAAAAATCTCTGGGAAGCCATGAAATCAGTAGTGAGAGGGGAATTCATATCTATACAAACACAAATGAAGAAAATGGAAAGATCACAACAGCCTAACAAGTCACCTAAGGAAACTGGAAAAACAAGATCATCAAAAACCCCAACTTCAGCGGAAGAATCCAGATCACCAAAATAAAAGCCCAAATCCAGGACATAGAGGAAAAAAAGATAATACAAAAAATCAACAAAACAAAAGCCGGTTTTTTGAAAGAATAAACAAGATTGGTGGTCCCCTACTTAGACTGACCAAGAAAAAGAGAGAAAAAGCCCAAATAAACACAGTCAGAAACACAAAAGATGAAGTCACATCTGACCCTGAAGACATACAAAAGATTATCAGAGACTACTATGTACACTTGTGTGGAAAAAAACTTGAAAATCTAGGAAATGGAGGACTTTCTGACATCACACAACCTCCCTAGGTTGAAACAAGAAGAAATCGAAACCCTAAATAGACCAATAACAATCAAGGAAATTGACTATGTCATAAGAAAACTACCTACAAAAAAAAAGCCCTGGACTATGGCTTTCCAGTAGAAGTCTACAAAACATACAAGTAGGAACTGATACCAATCCTATTGAAAGTATTCCAAGTGATTGAGAAATATGGAACTCTCCCCAAGTCATTTTTTTTTTTTTTTAGTTGGAGTCTCACTCTGTCCCCAGACTGGAGTGCAGTGGCCGCTCCCGGCCACCGCAGCCTCGCCTGCTGGGCTCTGGCGATCCTTCCGCCTCAGCCTTCCGAGTAGCCAGAATTACAGGCGTGCGCCACCACGCCCGGCTGATTTTTTTTTATTTATTGTAGAGATGAGGTCTTGCTGCCCAGGCGGGTCTCGAACCC
>JAPVLO010003422.1:0-22556 GCA_027257055.1 Cephalopachus bancanus | reverse complement strand
AGGCTAGACTTTACCTATCTGTCCTTCATATCCTTTGTCAGCGCATTCTCATTTTCCTCCTAGTTTCTCTAAGATGTATTTTGGGTAATTTCTCTGGTTTTGTCTCCTGGATCACTCATTCTCTCTTGAACTGTCTCTAATATGTGGTTAAACCCATTCACTAAGTTTTTAAGATTAACAGTTGTACTTTTTATTCCCCAAAGTTTAATTCTGATTTTTCAAAACCTCCCAGTTGTTTTTGATGATCTCTTGTTGCATGCTTATTTTTTACATAATTATTTAATATCTTTCTTTTGTTTTTAATTCTTGTGAGTTTGTGTATGCATGGAAAGAGTACCTAAAATCTACTCTTTTAGTAAAATTCAAATATACTATACATATTTATTTTATATAATGTATATATGTATAATATATACATATATTATTTACAAGCATTTTGAAAATAGCCATTTTTTTCCTGCTGCTAATAATTCCAATATCTGGAGTCATGGGGGATGTATGTCTAAATTTATGCTATTCTTGTTTATTCTACTGTCTTTCCCTCACTGGTGATTAATTTCCTTATATGCTTGGAGATCTTTAGGGATTTATATTTGGCAAATCATAGTGGGAACACTGAGTGACTAAAAATGGAAATGCTTTTTTCCCAGAGATGATTGACCTTTGCTCCTTCTGGGAGCAGGGAGCTGAACCTAGACTCACCTAGCTCTTTTAAGAATCCTGGTTTATTGGGACTTTCAAGTTAAGCTTCTCCAACTCGCCACTGACTTAGTCTCTCAGTTGTACAAATGACTATGGTGTTTGTTCTTAGAGCAACTCCAGCTATTAATGTGGGCTCACAGCATACTATTCTTGTTTCAGCTAAATTTTGGAGTTTCATCTGTTTGTTTGGCTTTGGCTTTCACAGGGCTTCCTTATTTCCTATGAGTCCAGCAATGCAATAAAAATTACATTTTGAGAGGACCTTTCTTAGTTGCCAGTTAGCCACGATGTCAGAAGCAGAAGGCTCTTATTTCTTATGCTTAATGTTTACATACTGTCAATGATAGAAATACTTTCTGGAAAATCTTAAAATATTTTAAGCTTGTCCATTTTAATTTTACTATATTTTGGCATTCTAAATTTTCTAGGATTTTTCTTTTTCATTTATGCCATCTCACAAAGATTTTTAAATGAAAACCCATTATTACCCCCATGGATGTAGACCTACTTTTCTTATTTGTTTGTTGAGTTTTTTTTTGCTTTTTTGGTTGTTGTTTTATTTAAACATTTGTTGAAGTTTACTCTGTTTTAGAGTTGACAACTTTTTCTTAAAGGTCCAGGTAATAAATATGTTAGTTAGGATTGTGGGTTTGTTGTAGCCACTCAAATCTGCTGTTACAATGTGAAAGCAACTACAGACAATACATAAACAAATGCTTGTGACTGCGTTTCAACAAAATTTTTATTACAGAAACAGGCAGTGGGCTCATGGGCATTTTTTTGTTTGTTTGTTTTGATTCTGAGATATTCTAAACTCTGAATCAAGTATTTTTGTGTGTTGGATATCTGCCGATCTTCAGTAACCTCATTCGGGAGGTTTCTGCTTATACAGTCCACTGAAGACATAGTGGTTCACTTTTTCCTCAAGAAAGCCAGACTTTGCTTGCTCAGGGCCTTTGTACATACTGCTCAGCCCCCTTTCTGAAATGCCTTTCCACATGTCCTGTGTCTGGCTTCCTTTGCCAGATAGCCTTCCAAAATGTAATTTAAATGTTTCCCATTTAAGAGGCCTGCATGTACTTTTCTCTATAAAGTCATTCCTGTCCCCACCCTGCAGGCATGCAACTTATTGTCACTCACCAAAGAATTCTGTTCATTTCATTTAGAGGCTACTCAAAATTTGAAACTATCTATTTTTTATCTGTTTTTTTGGTATGTGACTCCCCAGCTATGATGAGAGTTGCGTGTTCTGACTGTATACCTCATGACTAGCACAATTCCTGGCAAATAGTAGGTTGTCTGGATAATTATTTGGTGAATGGATGAAGCAACCCTATGAGGAAGGTACTGTTATTGGTACTTACAGTTTACGAATGCGGAGCCTCAGTTTTCATAGAATTAAGGAACTTATTATCCAAGGTCATACAGCTAGGAAGTGGCAGGTCCCAGATTCAGTCTGAGGTGTGTTTGTCTGATTCCAGGCCCTGAGCTGATATCCAGTTCCTCCATGGCCTCTTGGTCTCTCGGTTATGTGCAGCATTGAGGAACAAACCACTCAGTTATTCTTGGAGACCTGTCTAGGGAGTGAGAGGTGGGGGTGGGGAGGTGGAGTTACAGAAGCACTATGTTAGTATCAAATGAGCTGACTCAAGTTAAACGGGAAAAGGATCAGTTACCTAATTGAAAACAATCTCATTGTTAATGTACAGCTTTACGATTCAGAGGTCAAAACAGTTTTATGCCAGCAGGATCCTACCATGGTGAAGGGAAAGTAAGTAGGAGGGTTCCATTCTCAGTGGAGATCTGGACAAAGTCAAGTGCCCCGGCTTATCCAGGAGGTCCCGCAATCATTAACGAGAAATGAATTCCTAAATTTCAACTGACAGGGGCACTGAATGCATTGTACTATCCAGGATACAGAGCCCTCATGCTCAGTAAATGAATATGGCTTAAAAACTCATAGGATCATTCTGATTTATCCCAAGTTTGGAAATTTTTTTTAAAAATAATAATTTGAAAGTTAGCATACTTTTCTTAAGATTTTTAAAAAAGCTGTGTTTTCCTTATTAGTTGGTGGAAAGTCTATATGGTTAAATATTTTCAAATGTAAGCTGGCTAATAGAACAGGCTCAGGGAAGGAAGATAGACCATTTGAAGCAAATAACCATTAATTTCATATGTATTACCTAAGAAAAAAATAAAACTTTGAAGCAGAGTGAAAATGACATGACGGTCCATTTCAAACATTTGGTAAATGTAATGGAAATGAATTCTGTGCAGTTATTCCGTGAGTTCAGTCAAACAATCAGAATCATCTTTCAGGACCTCATGATAACTGTGAGCTTAACAAAGTTTTGCAGTATTATAGTGTTAATTTTCTGGAAGGCATCAACTATAAATAAGGATGTATTATTTTGTCAAGAAATAATTCATAAGTGAAGTAAAACTTGTCTGGGTGTAATGTTGACTACATATAACTTGTTTAGAAGTAGTTATCTTTAAAGAGAAAGATGAGACATGTATGCTCAAACATACATTTGAAAGCTATTTGTACCAAGAAAGAGCATATTTTGATATCTTCCTGTATGCCCTACTTTTATGAAGCAACGTAATCCATTGTTTTCCAAAAAGGACTCAAAGTAAGTTGCAATTAAACACAAGTCTTCACATGTGTGCACACATGTGCATACATACACAGACACACAACACATGATTAATGAAACTAAAAATTGAAAATAAAAGTCATGAAAACCTGAAGAAATAACTCTTCTAACCACAAAGTCCATTATAATCACTATGATTGATCATCAAGTTTGGCCCTGAACTCCCTGGCAGCCAGGGCAAAAAGGGAAACAGGATAAATTGTATCATTCTTGTTATAAGAAGGGAGGAAACAGACTAGTTTCTGGAGATAGAGACTTTCCTGGCACCAAATAGAAAAAGAAATTTCTTATGTATGATTTTCTATAGGAATATTAAACCACATAATGGATAATGCCCTTGACAGTCCTTTCCAGCAAACACTAATGTGGTTTTCACAGAGCTGTCTCCTGCAACTCCTGATAAAAGCTGGTGCTATAACAATAAAGTGCAACTCAGAGAAGGCACACTTTGTGAGAGTGCTAGTTTTAATTTCCATATTGTAAAAGGTGCATATACACATTTCACAATACATATTTTAAAGGTCCAGAGAGAAATTCTAATCTGTGTGTGTATGTTGCAGAGTTCTGGCACCATTTCTATACCTAGGCAGTTCCCCAGGGATTTTACTTGACTATATCCACATTTTTAAAAATTTCATTCACCACCATCTTCCAAATTTCATGAAAGTTTGGAGTTACCACTCAGTTTTTTCTTTGGTCTATCTCTGTCTTTATTCATTAATGATCTACTAAGGTAACTTGGTTAAGTGTAGACAGGGACCCTAAAATAACATGGTTATTCATAGGAAGGGTTGTGGTAGCCCTTTTTGCAGATTCCCTATAAATTATTTCTGCTTCATCTAGGTTTTTCTAATTGTCTTGATTTTAATTTTCTTATTGCCAATATTGTTCTGCTATTGTATTTATATCATCAATATGTCAAAATAACATGAGTTGTGAAATAATCAAAACATTCTTTTTCTGGTTTCCCACTGCCTTTTTTGACAGTGGGAGACCATCCTCAGAGCACTGGATAAAAACTTAGCAGACCCAGTATCTTTTCTGTTTGCTCTTAAGCAAACACATCCTGCAGTGACTATAAGTCATGGGCATTCTGTAAGCAGAATGTTCAGTTGGCTTTTTTATTAGCAAATAACAATCAATCTCAACACATTCAAAAGAAGGTATTAATGATGGGTTAAATCCATTGACTTAGAAAGGCTAAATCAGGAGTTCTCACCTTTTTGTGTTTACAAGCATTCTTTTAAATTCCATTATTACAAATATTTGCAGAGTGCGCTGAAGGAACTGAATTCTATTCACGGTTATCTCAGTGCCAATATTACTGTTTGGACAGATCCATCTACTCCCCAAGACTTAGGTTTATAGCATCACCAAGGTGATTCTCCCATTGTGAAGGGACATGTGAACTTCTGGTGCTGACTTGACATTTGTCTTCTTTCTCTCACTTCTTAATTGCTAAAAATGGTACTCTATGCTGAATACACCCAGGACCCACTCAATTTCTAGTCTTTGGAAGACATAGTGGCCCTTAACAGCACAGAGTCTCACTTGTGGCCGTTGGTAAGCTGCCACGGAAGGGGTTTCACCTTCTTAGCTTTGGGAAATTCATACATCCTCATTTGTTAGCTCATTCTACATTCAGAAGTAATGTATCAATAGTAATGGAAGAAGTTTCTATGATTTAGTTTGCAAAGGAGTTTTAAACTTTATTAAGTTTTCCATTACTATTATTATTGGGCATTGTATATTCACCTACACATTTCTTTTTATTTTATTGAATTTTTCCTCTAATTTTTCTATTTTAAAGATATGGAGTACAATTCAGGGTTAGGTATACAAATGTTTATTATGCAGGTACCCTTGTTGATGAGGTGTGCCTCACCTTCCCCAGGAAGAGTCCCACTACTGCCAAGCTGCTTCCCTGTTCCCCTTCCAGCAGTTTCCCACTACTATCAATCCTTTTCTTATAGTATTACGATAGTTGTTCAAGGTCTGCTTATGAGTGAGAACATGTGATACCCAGTTCTTTGTTTCTGTGGAATATCACTCAGTATTATATACTCTAAGTCCATCCAGGTTGCTATGATTTTGTTCATGATTTTGTTCTTCTTTATGGCTGCATAATATTCCATCATGCATATGCACCACTTTTTTTTTTTTAGATCCAGGTCTTTTTTGATGGACAGCATGGTTGGTTCCATGTCCTTTCTACTGTGAACAAGGCTGTGATAAACATATGTGTGCATATTCACCTACACATTTCATTGCTGTGTAGACAACAAATGGAAATCAAAAAGAAATTTCTTCAATAGATGTTTATTGGAGGCCTACTGTGAACTGAGCACAGAAGCTTGTGATGGAATGTGAGGAAATTGGTCTGCTCTCTGATTTTAGTGGCAACATAAACAATTGTCAGTATAATTATCTATTAAGATAAAGGGTAGCCTAGTATGCAATTACTTTTTACATGTCTAGCTTCAAGAGTTGAACCACATCTTTTCCAGTCTTTGCCTTCTTTCCTGTTCCCACTGTTGGAAAGGATGGGGGTTTCTTTTTTTATTTTCCACAACTTTGCTGAGTTCGCAAAAACAGTGCAATTTACCCAGTCTTAACCTCAAAGACTGTGGGGGGGAGCTGGAGAAATATTTCATGAGACCAGCCTCAGCTTAGCCATGTGTATTTAGACTGTTCTTGACTTCCACCAAGATTTAGGATTTTGTTGTACTTAATAACTTGCTTTATTTTGTTTGACATGTATTCTATGTCCTCTATGAGCATGGGTATGTAAGATACACAGTAGTGGGTGAGGGTCTACAGAGAAAGTCCAGCCCTGGATATTCTAACTTGAGAACTCTGAGGTTAAAGTATTCACATACTCTTTACTCTTACAGAGTGCTGATCAATATGATGGTGGATTAGAATTTTCCATGTTCTACTAGAACACAAAACTGTTAAAAAGGGAAGAAAAATAAACCTGGGTTCCTTTTATTTCTGAATTTTGGCTCTTATAATTGGTCCTTAAATTTAAAAGATGTGAAAGATATTAAATTAATTCAATATTGACCACAATTTAAAATTTCACTATTTTAGACTATATTCAAAGTTTCTATTCTTATTTATATTAAGTTCTATATACTAAATTGTGGTGTAGTTGGTTAATATAGATTTCTTCGTGTCTTGAAAAGAAAAGCAGTTTTGTGAAGATTCTAAGATGATGCTTGTTTTAGCTTGATTAGAAAACATCAGAGATTTCTCAGCATACATGTGTTTGTGTTTTGGAATTCTGAAACTGTTAAAGGAGAAAAACAAAGTGACTAACACATGCAGATTATTCATATTTTTGTGGTTCATTGCATGTCTGCTGTTATATACATGAGAGAGATAGGTATATACATCTCTTTTATGTCTATTAATATTTAATAATTATTTCTGGACTTTTAAAATCTTATCTCACTTTCTCAATTCCATTCTGGTGTTTTGGAATTTAAATGACCTTTATCAAAACAAAGATGTCTGCCTCTAAAGACTCTCCAAGTGGAATTAACTGTTTACCCATCTCCAGTTTTCATCAACTTCCTCTTCCCACCACACGTGTTTGTGGTATCTAGAATGAAATCTCTTTACCCATATTTAGTCACAAAGAATCACATGAGTGCCTAAAATGAGCATTATTTACATTTGTATAACTCCCACAATTTTAAATAGCTCTCCTTGAATCTCATAAAGACCCAGGTTGAAAGGAGAGGAGCTGAGTCTCAGGGGTGTTCCCTACCCCAGCCCAAAGTCCCACCAATCAGAAGTGGAAGATTCCCCATTTTAACTGAACTCAGGTGTTTTGACTTCAGGGCCTGTGCTCTTTGCTAGGCTCTTTTGTATTGGCTTTGAATAGAAAACCAGACAAGAAACAGGTGCTCATTGAGCGTCCTGCACTAGTCATTCAATAAACATTTACCTTTTATGCGCCAGGCGTTTAGTAGGCACTGTTACTGTAGCTTCTCTGAGCTTATGGTATGTCTGCTGAGCAATGGGCCAGGGTCTGGGTTGGGTTTTTCCAGAAGCAGGCCTTTAGATAAGAATTTGAATATAAGTAGCTCCTTCCACCGTGAGCTGAAGGATGCTCCCAGGAGCATGAACTTGGGTGCTCCTGGCCTGTCTGTGCAGTGCAGGCATAGAAGAATCTCACCAGTGGAGTTGCAGGTATCCACAGTGGAATTGGGTGCTGAGAGGATGAGAATGAGGCACAGGCCAGGTTTGTCTACACCAGCAGGGAACAAGACATTGACTGTGATTAACGTGTTGTGTGTGTATGTAGGGGGTGGGGGGGGGGGGGGGTGGGTGTGGAATACAGAGGCACAGAGCGGCCACTAGGGAGACTTTCCAAAGAAACTGGCAGTTCCCTAATACCTGTGAGACAAGCAGAAATAGCCAGCTAAAGGCTGTGGGGAAGCGTTCTAGGCAGAGTGAGCTATAAGAAGTTCCATATGACCAGACTGTGTTGAAGGGTGAACAAGACAAGGTCAGCAGAGATAAGATCTCCAAAGCCCCCATGGCCACAAAGGAGAATTTGGACTTTATCCTGTGGGTAAAGAGTAGAGAGTAGGAAAAGATCTTAAGTGGGGGCATATCACGATCAGGTTTGTATTTAGGGAAAATCTTCCAGGCTTCAGTACAGAGAATGGAAGGAAGGTCTCACAGTTGGAGACAGGCAGCCCAGTTGAGTACACTGCAGTAATTCAGGCCAGCGAGGCGAAGCCCTTGCCTTACATCTGGTCAGTAGAACAGCCTCTTTTCAGGCTGACATTTCCCAACAGTGTCAATGTTGGCTGCCAAATCACATCACACTGATGCAGAGAAGTCTCTTGCCCTTGTCAAGGGATGCAAATGACTCTGGAACTCCTCTGCCTTTCTGGGTTACTAGTAGGCTTATTACTCTCTATGTTTGCTTAAACAGGAAGATCTGTATTTCTTTTTTAGAAAAGTGGCAAAACTTGCTTTAGCTCTATCCAGTGTATTACCCCAGATTATAGCAAATATATGCCTTTCTATTCCAGAGTTCCCTGGGTGTTCTTTTCAGACTAATTGAGGAAATGGTAACAACCTTACCTGTCATAACTTTCCAAAATACCTTTATTCTTCTTTGTGCACATAAAGCATTTCCTTTTATTTATATATAATGTTTTCTTTAAATTCGATTATTTATTGAGTTTTGTGTCTGTGTCTGTAATCTGTGCATCAGTGTTGTCTTTTTAGCTTAGAAATTGCTAAGGGACTTGGGTTTTTATCTGTACAAGTCCCATGGAATAGTAAAGGTACAAAAAAGCACTGCTTAATCAAGCCTGATGGTGTTGATACTTGGCTTTCAGCATCTCTGGGCATTTAGAAGGTGTTCAGCTTCCCTGAGGACTTAGAAAGAACATTGCATGCTTGGCCCCAGGAAGCTGTAAACAATCTCTCTTAGGCTATTCCTGGAGGGCTCTGTTCTTCTGCCTTTTTGCAGGACAATCACAGTGGGTCATGAGTCATAGTATAAAATTGCAGACATCTGGTAATAACTGCTAATATTAAGCCTTAGCCTGGTCTATTCATGCATTGGAACACTCTAGAACAATGTGAATGAACTATTATAACATAACAAGAAAAATCTCACCAACATGTTGAGTGAAAGAAAGAACAAAGGAGAAAAAGACATATAATCCCATAAAGTCTATGCAGGAAAGAGTAAACTATGGTGTTAGAATTCAGGACAGTGGTTACCACTATTGACTGGTAAAAGGCTGATGGGCACTGTTACACATGTATGATCACCATGTGAAAATGCATAGAGCTATACATTTACTATGTGTGAAATCTTCTGTAGGCATGTTATTTCCTAGTAAATAAGTTTATTTAAACACAAAACAAAAATGAAATGGAAACTATAGATCAACAGAGCTGAAGAGAGCTGTGCCTAACGGCCATCTGCTCTAGCCTGTTTATGTTTGCATCTGGGAAACCAAGACCCAGGGAAGAGGAAGGGTGTATTCAAAGACCCCCAGCCAACCAATCAGCTACGGAATCAATGAAGCCCCCAAAGGGACCCTCTCCTAGGCCATTGCTTCTGTTTCTATATCATCTTTACATGTTCAACTCAGTATATCCAGGTGAGAATTGAGGAAGAAGGTTGAATTCTTAGGGAAAGATTCACAGGGCAAAAGGATCAAGGTCCTTTGGTGGTGGTGTCATTGTTACTGGTTTTGAATTGCCTGCTGAGCTACTGCAGCTGATGATCACACTGGTGAGAAACAGGGGAGATTTCATGGGCCCATTACCAGTGCTTGGCCAGGACTCAAGATACCCTCTGGGGAGTGGCAACTGCTGTGATCAAGGCATGCCTTAGCTGCCCCAATGTTTAAGGAACTCTGAGATCATCAGGGAGATTCTGAACCATCATTCTGAACCATCATCAGGCAGACATATAGCTCTTCATTCCATTTGGAACTGCTCCAACCCGCCATGCTCTCTTTAACTTTCAGATGATGGAAGAAAGATAATAAGATTTGGCCTAAATAATAATTCAGGTGAATGAGTTTTACTGGTTATATGGGGAATTAGTTAAAAGTTCTCTTCACTCTTCTTCTAGTACATCTAATTTGGAAAAATTTGGAAGTGTAGCAGGAAAAATAGAGAGACCATGACACCGAGGCTATTATAGGAAGTGGCAACTTTATTGTGCTGGCCGGCACAGCAGGCTAGAGGAGCTAATGCGTCCAAGTTGAGCACCCCAGAACAGAAGTGGGGTCTCATACCCTTGTTTAGGTAAGGGAGGGGGTTGTGTTGAGTGATTACATATTTCCTTTGGAATCTTACAAGGTTGTACTCAGCAAAATCAGATTTTTCAAAGAACAAATGGTTTCCAGGAACTGCAGGGCTGTAAACCGTCAACTTCAGAAGGGGGGTTTTGGATAAGTCTGTGAATTAGTTACTCTTTTGCATTTCCATGAAATGGCCAGTCTCTGGCCACTTGGCCTTTCTTTTTTTTTTTTTTTTTTTTTTGAGTTGGAGTCTCACTCTGTCACCCAGACTGGAGTGCAGTGGCTGCTCCTAGCCACGGCAACATCGACCTGCTGGGCTCCGGTGATCCTTCCGCCTCAGGCCTCCGAGTAGCCGGAATTACAGGCATGCACTACCATGCCCGGCTGATTTTTTGATTTATTGTAGAGATGAGTTCTCGCCAAGTTGCCCAGGTGGATCTCAAACCCACGGGCTCAGGCAATTCGCTCACCCCAACCTCCCAAAGCATGGGATTACAGGCTGAGCCACCGAGCCCGGCTCACTTGGCCTTTCTTAAACAAAACCTGCCTGGCACCTGGCAGGTCTTTAAAGCTTGCAGCTTGCCTTTCTATAGGAAATACCTTTAACTGCTACCAACCCCCCTTTCTGCCACAGGGTTAGTGGGAGACATGTTGTCATCCCAGGTGATTGCCATGAGGCCAACTGCTGATCCCGAAGCAGCTACATGTGTTTCTGCGTTTATTCACTCAATCATACAAGAAATATATTTGAGGATTTGCTGCATCCTGCCACATTCCCCCCTTGATGCTTGATCCTTTATGGATCTAAAGCATCATCATCCTTAATTTGATACATTAACATTATATGGGCCACAGTTTTCCGTTTAACAACTGTTTCCACAAACTTAGAAATGGCGTTCATAATTATTGGGTCCATGCAAGGGAGGATAAAGCAGGATCCCACCATTAGGACTATAGATCCAGTAATAAACTTAAATCCTCCCAGACCCAAGAACATGTTTTTAAACCAATTGCCGATTTTTATGCCTTACCATTTTTGCACCAGGACATGGGCAAGTCTTCTAACATTGGTGGTTATATCAGTTATAACTTTACCATTATTATTTATTTGCAAACAACAGTTGGAGCTATTAAATTTACCACATACTTCTTCCTTTTTCTACCAGCAGGTAGTCCAAAGCTAAGCGGTTTTAATAAATAGCTGCATGCATTTGGGCTTGCTGCTGAGCAGCAAGCTCAAAGGAGGCTGAGGTGAGTGGATTGCCTGAGCCCGCGGGTTCGAGACCCACCTGGGCAGTGAGACCTCATCTCTACAATAAATAATAAAAAAAAAATCAGCCGGGCGTGGTAGCACATGCCTGTAATTCTGGCTACTCAGAAGGCTGAGGCAGAAGGATTGCCGGAGCCCAGCAGGTCGAGGCTGTGGTGGCCGGGAGTAGCCACTGCACTCCAGTCTGGGCGACAGAGTGAGACTCCAACTCAAAAAAAAAAAAAAAGCCACGGCTGTTTGATTAGTTATAATTTCTAAGACAGTTTGTAGCCTGATAATGTGATTTAGCATATATGTGTGTGTGTGTGTGTGTGTGTGTGTGTGTGTGTGTGTGTGTGTGTATGTGTGTAGCATTTCTGACTCCCATCTTGTGCCCATGTGGCTGGGTCATAAGTATTTATAATATGAATGGGGTGGCCATTCATCATTTTTTCAAAGCTGGTTCCCTCCTATATTAGGAACTTGGTTGAGGGATTGAGCATCTCGTGTTTTGAGGCTTTCATAAAGAGGAATGCCTAGTTCATCTCCCCTTGGTTTAGGCAGAGGAAAAAATCCTGGCTGGATTATTTCTATGGTACATGTGCCTTTCCATAATGCTGGGAGCTGGTCATATGCAACTTTTTCATATGTCCAAAATAGCCCTTTAGTACATTGAGAAAATTTAGTTGCCTAAGCAGATGCCCAATACCAAACAGGCCTTGTTTGGCCACCAGAACAAACCCCTGGCTGGGATGAATAACGATGGAAAACTTACATCTGACCAAATAGTTTCTATACATGTACATGCTGGGTGTGTGAGGGAAGTGATAAACACCCAAATTAGGCAGAAATACATAAAAGCACAAGAACATTTCCTATTATAAGAAAGAATGGGAATGCTAGTGAACCCTTTTATAACATGCTCAATGGGAACAACTCTGTTAATCCTACAGCAAATAAAGTTAGTTTTACAGCAATTAAAATGACAAACAGTATAGCAAATATAAAGATTGACAAAGCAAAACAATGGCTTATCAGTAATGTCCGCTGAGTTCTTAAGCTGAATCCTTAATCTTCTGCCATGCGTTGATCATTCAGCCTCTGGTGTGTGACTGAAGCAGGGCTTGAAGTAATCTCAGGCTTCTAAAGCAGGGCTTGAGAAATTTTGACTTTCCGGGAGGGTCAGCTTAAGGGGTATTGCTGAATCTGCAGTGCACTTCCAGTCCTGGAAGGCCAGCTTAGTTCTGCTATATAAACAGTAAATGGCCCCCTCCAGAGAGGATTTAGAGGTTATACATTTCATTTTTTAAAAAATTGTACCCATACCATATTACCTGACTTAAAAGAATGGGCATCGGTAGTTAAACTAATTGGCAATTGTTTTCTGACTTGACAATGGATGGCATTTAGGACTGAACCTAAGGCTTGCATTTGCTGTTTTAGGGCAAGACTTCCTAATTCCTTCAAGTTTCCTGGTATGCTTCTAAGGAGAGGAGGTGGTTACCCATAAAGAATTTCAAAAGGCGAGGAGCCTGTTTACTTTATTCAAAGGCATGTTTTGGGGCCTTTTCCCATAGCAGAGGCTTTTGTTCACCCCCTTTGAGACTTCATAGAGGGGTTTCATCATGATAAAGAAATTAGGTATTTAAATTCTATAGACTAGTATAGGGACAGGACCACCCTTAGGGTCCTTTTTTTTCCTTATAGTTGTTGGTTGGGTCCTTCCTTTCTTCAATTTTTAGCAGCACTTACTCCCCTGGGATGTTCGAGTTTCTTCTGGTCCAAGAAGCGTCTAGGGAAATAAGCTTATAAACTGTGATTAAAATTTATTCCACATAGACAGCACATTTTCTTATGAGCATTTATGTTTGTGGCCCCCCTTTCCTTCAGAGGTGTAGGAAAAAGGTCTACAGTTAAACAATTTCAAAGGTTTAACTAATTCCATTTCAGGGAGTTGGATCCTGAGTGATGCAATACCAAAAACCTATGTTTAGTTTACTCGTGTCTCCAAAGGATTTCTAGTGATTATTATGCTAAACTGCAAATTGAAAGATTGTACTGTCCTAGTTCTACATCTGATGGAGTTTTCCCTGGATTTGCCAAGGGGTGGGACAGGTTGCCATTTGGCCTGCAGTAGAAACATTTGAACGCCTTTTAAAACCTACCTATAGGAAATTTATTTATGTCTAGCCTGTGCTAGCTACCCTGCCTCAATTATTTATTCTTTAGAGATTTTTCGATCCCATAATCATTTGGGGTGCTGAGGGGTGAAGTTCTGTCTTCTGTAATTTCTTCAGAGCTGATAATGGGCACAGTCTTGCCTAGCCAGAGATTGAAAATCTTTCCCTGTCTGACTCGAGGAATCTAGATTTGTTTCAGCAGTGGCATTGTTTTCATGCACTGGCTGGAATTTTTGCATGACCGTTATGTGGACATGAAATTACTGGATTTTAGCTCAATAAAAGGAATTTTGACAATTTTAGGCAGTGGCTAATTACCTTTTTGTACAAAAGCTACAAGGCCCGAAGTTATTAACATAACTTAAATGATAAACTTTAATTTCTGTGGCTTTATTACAAGTACCAGCTTTTGTATTTCTGGACTATAATGGTAGCCTTTCAGATTGTTTTAGACTATAATTTGAACTAGGCACTCAAATAAATCCTATATAAAATTTGAAGAGAAATCTGAAAATGTTTGGAGACTTGCATCCAGAAAAGACTTTATTATGCCTAGATTGTTTATAGAATTTCTTCTGTTATATACATATATTTTTTTCTTATAAACTTTTCTTATACCATTTTTGGCACACTTATACTATTTTATTTTTGTTCTTTAACCCTTTTTTAAAAAAAAATTCTTAGAGAACTATCTACTTTATTATAGGACAGAAATTTACCATATAAGATTTCTTTTTTAGATAAAATATCCTTTTTCTTATATTCCTCCTTTTTTGTTTTCTTACTAAAACCTTATTGTATACCAACGACCTTTTTATATTTTTCCTTTGCTTTTTGCTTTCCTTTTTATTTATTCATAGGCAACCTTTGACAGTCATAATTTGAATTCTCCTTTTAGTAACTGTTAGGTGAAACATTTAGTTTTGGAACACCTTTAATCCCACTGGAGAGCAGGTTTTAGGAGAAAGAAGTTCAGTATGAGCACAAGTGCTAAAAACTTAGCCTCAGTATTAATTAAGAAATTAATTTGGACCCCAGCGACATTCATATAGACCCAAGAATTCTCTGGGTTGATGGCATACAGAGTGCTGCACTGGGCTATGCCCCTCCCCTTCAGTCAACAGCCACCATCATCAAGCTAGGTGTTCCCCCCCTCCTTCGGGAGAGGCCAAACCATCTCTTTCAGTGGCTTTTTAGTTCAGATATTGGACAAGGTCCTGGGGGCTTAGGCCATTAAGAACAATTGTGCTTTAGGTGCCCAGAATGACCACATTCATAGCAGCTGATACTATCCCCCTTAGCAGGTTTATCCTTATCAGGCCTCTTTTGGGTGGCTGGAACTTTGCCTTTAGTGGCAACTGCCAATTTGTTTACCTTTCCTCTGGCTGGTGCTCATTTTGGAGTTCTTCTCCTTTCTTTCCTTAATGTTTCAGTTTCTAAGAACTTCAGAGGCTTGCTATAATTGGGAGTTTGGTATTTCTAGTCCAGAGTTAAGCATTTAATATTCTATAGGATATAATCTTGTTTGCAAAGTAGTGAAATAAATTTTTAAAATGCCTCTGCATGCAGAACTTTTGAACATTTTATTTTTCCTTAGGTCTACAAAGTGAATTTAATTGCCAGATAGTTTTGTTCTTTTCCAAATCTTATTATCTTCTAACTTGTAGTGAGTTCAAATTTGATTTTTAATAATACACTTATTATTATTTTAAAATTTAAAACACATAATTTTAATTTGCTCCAATCATTTAAAATCTGTCCCATTGGGGTGTCCAAGGGCACAGACCACTACACACTCTTGTGGTCATGTTTCTTGAAAACCCAGAATTTAATTTGAACACTTGCAATTTATTCCTCAAAGGAGAATTTTAAAACAAACAAATAACTAAATAAAGTTGTAAACAGCAATGCCAGGAATTCCTAGAACCCTGATGGCTTCTCCCAGGCTGAGTGTTCTCAGCCTTTCTTGAAGTCCTTTTTTTGTTTTCTTTTGCTCCACGACTTTCCAATGATGTCTACAAAAATGGCCTGGTACAAAACGTTTTTAGAGTGAACAGACCACATAGATATAAAATGATCTGTTCCCACTTATTCCTAATTATGAAGAGGCAAAATGTCAAGAATCCTCATGAATTACTAAACAGCAGTCTTAGTCATAAGACATGGACAATTAAATGAGAGTGATTAGGTCTCACTCTATGCTCCACAGAGTGTGCCTAGTACTTGACCTAGTCCTTAGGCGAAGTACTGAGCTTACAAGGTGACTTAATCAGGTGGGAATGGCCAGTTCCCATGCCTTATTAAGTCCTGCAAAGTATTTAGCATTTAAAGCTTTACCAGTCTTGTAAGAGATGTGCTAGTCAGGCATAGCCAAAAAGGCAAGCATTAATGTTATTTAGCATTACAATATAAAGTAGGAACTCAGCATACATTACACAACTCTAAGAGACTTCCCAACAGTTTTACAGGGACAAGCAGTTGATTACGATCTTAGGCAAGGCCTAAACCTTTAGAAACAGACTTACTTTCAACTAACCTGGCTTTTAGCATTTGAAAACAAGAAGTTGCCAGAAAAAGATTACAAAATTATTTTCTCCAAGGCTAGCATTAGCTTTCACTGAGTTAGCAAAAGACTAAGTAGCATATAAGAGACATTTCTATGTTCCTTTACAGGTGGATTAGAATGAGCTCCTTCAGAATTTATGAAGGAGGACACAGGCTAAGAAAGGGAGGGGGCATGGTCACCGGAAATAATTTAAGGTAACTGGTAACACTTTATATACACAGCAGGCAATATTTCCACAACCTTAACGATAAAAGGCAGAAATTTAACAGTGCCCACAGGTTGGGAGAAACCACCACACAAATAAAGGGAGACATAAAATGACATAAAGAAACATGCACCAATCAAGTTTTTAAAAGACGACATGTCCCATTAAACAAAGCATAACAACTCAACCAGCTTTTTAGCAGATTTAAAACAACAGACACACACAAATAAGAGGATGAGGGGTATGGGAAACATCCTCTTTATCCCCCTTATACTTCTCACGAAGATATCTCAGACACCTCTTAGCAATTGGCAGGTTGGTACATCCCCAACGCAGACTAACTTTATGCGGAGCACTCCCGCTGTCTGTCTCATTCACACACAGGCACACAACATGTTCTTCAACTCTCCATCCTAATCCTAGGAGCCTACAGGTTCATCTTCAGACAGTGTTTCCTTCCACTGCCTTTCAGCCCTTTCCTTCAGGCTGGAGATTACTACCAGGCTCTGGGAGGTGATCAAGCTTCCCTTCTGCCATCCATTGGCAGGTCTATGCAAAGGCCTTTATTCCTACCCTTTCCGTTGGGTGGTCTTTCTGTCCTTTCTGTCAGGTAGTTGTCCTTATGCCAGTTCCTCACCTCTTGGGTTCCTGTTGTGCTTTCGTAGTCCGAGCTTCAGTGCTCTGGGAGGGGCCTTCCTCCTATGGATTGAAAGGTCCATTGCGCACCAGGTGGGATTGCCCTTCCTGTTGCCCTAGAGGTCATACCTCGATGCCAAAGGAGGTAGAACACACTGTCTCCAAACTCTCCATTTCCTGGCCAATGCACCAGAAATGTAGCAGGAAAAATAGAGAGACCGTGACAACGAGGCTATCATAGGAAGTGGCAACTTTATTACGCTGGCCGGCACAGTGGGCTCGAGGAGCTAATGCTTACAAGTCGAGCGCCCCAGAACAGAAGTGGGGTCTTATACCCTTGTTTAGGTAAGGGAGGGGGTCGTGTTGGGTGATTACATATTTCCTTTGGAATCTTACAAGGTTGTACTCAGCAAAATCAAATTTTTCAAAGAACAAATGATCTCTAGGAACTGCAGGGTTGTAAACCGTCAACTTCAGAAGGGGGGTTTTGGATAAGTCTGTGAATTAGTTACTCTTTTGCATTTCCATGAAATGGCCAATCTCTGGCCACTTGGCCTTTCTTAAACAAAACCTGCCTGGCACCTAGCGGGTCTTTAAAGCTTGTAGCTTGCCTTTCTAAAGGAAATACCTTTAACTGCTGCCAATCCCCTTTTCTGCCACAGGGTTAGTGGGAGACATTTTGTCATCCCAGGTGATTGCAATGAGGCCAACTGCTGATCCCAAAGCAGCTACATGTGTTTGTGCATTTATTCGCTCAATTATACAAGAAATATATTTGAGCATTTTCCACATCCTGCCATAGAAACACTGGGTAATTTGAATAATTTCAATGCATTAGATTCAATGTGTATAGGGCTGTGTTATTTCTTTCAGAATATATGGATAAACCAGTCTTTGATTTTCTCTAAAGAACCACCTACCCTTCTGCCCCATCATCATGCACACATTCCATAGAAGAATAAGACTTGGCTCACTTTTAAAAATCAGATTTGCAAAGGAAAAGATAATTGTCCTGCTGCAGGATGGCAAATTTCAAGCTATATGTGACATACTATGAAGAATTTAACTCAAAAGAAGAAAAAATTTTTTTAAAATTTTCACATCTAAAACAGATGTACAGGCAGGATCCATAAGTGGTAGTCAGTTCAAGAATTAAGATAATAAGTGAAAGGATAAATGCACATTTCAAGATCTAAGTCTTTGTTTATTATGTTAAACACATGGCCCACTTCAAAGTCTCTGTAATTACCAAGATGGAACACAACCCACTCAGAAGTAGCTGACATCTTGTAGGAAAGGATTAGAATTTCTTGTGACCTAGATATGTTAAAGAAGTGATTGAAAACAATCAGCTGGAACTCAATGGGGCAGCAGAAGAACAAACTATGTGAGCTGAAGGTGGTGCAGAGCCTGTCTTATGTAGAATCAGTCAAGAGAACCAATCCAACACAGAGGCATTGAGGAAACGTCCAGGGCACTACCAGGCAGGATCAGTGAGGAGATATGGGCTACACAAGCCTCAGGAGGCATCTCTCACTGGCTTTTCTTTGGCACAAGGCAAAGCACCTTTTGTTACCATGCAAGGTTCATAGTGTGGAGGAGAGTTGCAGTTGAGGAATGCAGGGCACTCGGGGATGGGCAGGGAAGAAAGACAATGGTTGTTGTAAGGACCACAATAACCAGGTATTGCTCATGGATGCTGAAAGAAGAAACAGCCTCAAAATTACCCCAGAAGAATGGAGGTGAGCTAAAAGAAGGAACTGAGGAAGTTGATGGCAGAAACCTTGAACTTTCACAAATTCAATAGCATCTCTTTTCTAAAATAATTTGAAGTGGGATTTGGTATAACATCAAAGGATTGTGCTGGTTAATTTGGAAAGCCCACTTTTGCCATCTAAGCACTCAAAGGCTAAGCAGGAAGATGAAGAGAGAATTCTGATCAGGACCTATTCTGAGGTTTCCCATGCGTACCTGAAATGACCTTGCCTCCAGGTAGTTCTTTCAATCATTCCCTCTGGGTCAAATGCCCTTTACTCTATCCTTTCAAGGTCTTGCTCTAAAGACACCTTTTCCAAGAAGACTTTCCTGAAGCTGTAAGTAACCTTTGCCCTTTCTGAGCCCTCCATAGCATTGTACCATTGCTCTCTTTTGTGAGGTTTTCTGTTATGAGTCCTTCGTTCTGCCTTTAAATTTTATTCTTATCTCACCTGCTCTTCTTAAGGTCAGAATTATTAAGGGCTAAGTAATATATAATGAAAGCCGAGATGAGCAACTCTCTCCTTTGTTGGCAGTTGTGGAAATTCTAACTTTGGCAGCAATTTCTCCCAGCTACATGCAAAGAGTTAACTCCTGACAAATGCCAAGAGTTATAAACGATGTTTCCCAGTTTGCTTCATGTAGATAGTGATTGAAGCACAATTGGAAAAATAAGATTTCAGCTACATTATTGGGATTTGTGTAGACTTATTGAGAAGAATCCAGAAAACCCAGAAAAATGTGGGAGGAAAAGATAATGATAAAACATAAAGGGAGCAGAAAGATCTCCAAGCTGTTCATGTTGAAAGGAACTCAGAACAATGAACAGACCATCTTGAGGCTTTTTTTTTTTAACCTATAGGCATTATTTATGATTACCTATGAAGAATTTCAAAGTCCTAGTTTCAAAGTCCTGTTGTTGATATGACTGGTTTTGGGCAGGCTTTTTTACACAGTCCCATAAATTGGTAACCAAAATGAAGAAACTTGACAAGCTCTATAGAAATTCTCTTGAAACTCTCTGGTTTTTAAGAAAAGATGGAAAACGATGAATTTCTGTGTCATATTTATAAATTTTAAATCACCTCTAAAATAAATTCTATTTTCCTCTTATCCTTTTTTCCATCCTTCCATGGAGACATAAGGAAAAGTCACAAAGATAGGGAAAACAAATCAGAGGTTTTTTTCTTTTTTTTTTTTTGAGTTGGAGTCTCACTCAGTCGCCCAGACTGGAGTGCAGTGGCTGCTCCCCGCCACCGCAGCCTCATCTGCTGGGCTCTGGCAATCCTTCCGCCTCAGCCTTCCAAGTAGCCGGAATTACAGGCATGCGCTACCACACCTGGCTGATTTTTTTGATTTATTGTGGAGATGAGGTCTCGCTGTCCAGGTGGGTCTCGAACCCGCGGGCTCAGGCAATTCACTCACCTCAGCCTCCCAAAGGCGCGGGATTACAGGCTGAGTCACTGAGCCTGGCTAGAGGTTTTTTAAAAACAAAACCACATGAGCTCAGAAGATAAAGAACTTTGCCTCCTTTTAACCTAACTAACCTATGAGAAATTATTCCTAAATGTTACGACCCATTTGTCTACTCAAACTTAATTTTATCTACTGTAACAAGTATTCTTTCCCTTTCTAAAATGAAAACATCCTAGTTTAAGATAATATCTTAATCATGTGAAATTAGTTTTTAAAAAAGGTAAATAACATATTATAAAGGTAATAACTTACAGTGATCAGAGGGAAAGATATAGAGATATCATGGAAGTCAATACTATTTTAGATAATTGACAACAAACCCTAGTTTCTTAATTATTGTCAAATGGCCGTCTGTGGCTTTCAGAGTTAGGACCCTGCCTTGGGAAGGTGTGTTTGGTGATCTTCACATTATCATCTATAGGTGCAATTGATGGTGTTTTGTCATCCAAGTCAATTGACTTTTTATTTTCTGTATTCTCATGGATGAGCATTCTCCAATTTCAGTAAGCCCCAGTAACAGGAACACTGAGTACATGCCATCAGTCTATCTCTGACTTTAGCTTGTAGATAATAATGATATTTTCAAAAGGCACCAGAAGAAACATTTCTCTTTAGGGCTGACATTCTAGGAGAAAGAGTGAGATATTTCAAAAAGTAAATTCCACAGTCCTCATTACTTGAGATTGAATCAGTTCAACATTGGTAAATCTAACAATGATAGGTGGGCTGTTAGATTAAGAAAAATAACATTTGTTGATGTAATAATTTAACAGATAACTTGCAATCTAGGCATCATGCTAAGTTCTTACCTCAGATCATCTCATTTAGTCCTTGTCATAACACTCTGCTCTTGCTATGCTAAATATTTACTCCTTTTTATCCATGGGGGAAACTGAGGCCCAAATTGTTTGCTGGCCAGGAAGTGGCCAAGCTGCCATTTGAGTACTGGCAGTTAGCCTGCAGAGCCCTACTCCTTGGTACTGCACACACTTCCTCTGTGAAGTACCAGTATTTAAAAACAGAAATCTGTCATTTGGGGCCTTGGTGAGTATTCCCTGCATCCCTCTAGGGACCATCGGTGAGAATTATTTGATGATGTAGGTGAGAAGTGTGGCTACTGTGTGGCACATCTCAGGGCACAACTATAAGGAAAGTGCCCTGTTTTGTGACCTGTGCTATGGCTGGCCATACCAGCTGTTTCTGGCTTTGGTATCCGAGGTATAAATTGTGGTGCTAGCATTTACTATCTGCTGAACTTCACTTCACTATTTTATAAAATGAAGGTAACTTCAGATATTCACTGTGATGATCAAACTACTGGTTTATTTGTCAGGTACTCATTTGATGACTCTATTGAGAGTAACTACAACAACAACAAAAAAATGATGGGAGGTGATGAATTATTTAAACCATCAGTGCCTATTTCCAATTTGGAAGGTGACTTGACCTGATTTGTGTCTAGAGAAGATGCTGCCTGTGGAGGCCTGGGGGAAGCTTGCAGAGGATAGGAACAAGAGAGTCTGTCACCTTGTAAATCAGGACTTGCCTAACACCTGTTCACAGTAGTGATGTGATACTCCTTGTTTCTCATTTTATTTCCCTAGTGTCTTCTGTTGGCTTGTTTTGTTTTGTTTTATTTTTCATTTTCTTACTGTTGTGTTCCCAGCACTCATAACAGTTCCTGGAACATAGCACGGACTCAGGCTTTGTTGACTAAACATATCAAATTAGGACAACCAGTAAGAAGCTTGTTAGGGTTGTGACCTGTAAGGTGATGTCAGCATGTCCTATGGAAGTGGAGGGAAGGGTACTGATTCAGGGCAAGGAACTGGAGTGAGACTGGTGGGTAAGAAACAGAAGTCAAGGATTGCTGGTTGATTAAATAGCCAGATGATGGTGCCTTTTGCTGAATACAAAAGGATGCAGGATGAAAAGGTAAGTGTGAGGGGAGTTGGGGATAAGCAGAAAAACCAGTGGGACTCAGCAATTCAAAGATCCCAGGAAAATGCTAGCATCACCCTGTAGGTAAGACCCCTGTGGTCTTTGGTAGCAGCAAAACATTGGCCTAACACAGGTAGAACCTCCTCAGTGGCGATGTCTCCTGAAGAGGCAGAAAGGAGTCACAACTGGGGTGTAAGAAAGACTTAACTTTACAGAGTATCTCAGAGCACACATGGGAACAACTATGGAATGATCCTCCCAGATTTCTGTGTGGTACAGCCTCAGGGAACAGGAGCAGTAAGACATACCCTCTGGGAAACTTCTCTCTTTAGAACTCAACCATTTTTTTTTTTTTTTTTTTTTTTTTTTGAGTTGGAGTTTCACTCTGT
>JAPVLO010003421.1:0-22583 GCA_027257055.1 Cephalopachus bancanus | reverse complement strand
TTTCTGGGGGCACAATGGAATAAATACATTGAATGAGTCTCCAGCAGAGAATAGCAAAGACAGCTGGATAAAATATTAAAAACTTTATCTTTAAATGCACTGTGGAGCTATCAAGAAAGGAAGGAATGCTCAAAGGCTGAAAAAATGGAAATGTTTTAACATGATTTAGCACCAAATCTACCCTCTGCCTGGTGGCATCTGCTGAACTCTGGTAAATTGGACTCCACATGGCATGGGAGAACGAAAGGGAGACTTGGCCTGTCCCAGGCAAAGAGGCCCACAGAAGAGCAGGGGCTACCTGAGCCTCAAAGGGCTACCTTGTCCTGCAGGGCTGGATCAATGCTCACTCACCTGTCTCAGGTATAACACTTGAGGAGCACCAAAACACCCAGAATTTAAGATAAAGATTATTTTAATGTATATTTTTAAAAATAAAAATTAATGCATAAAAGTCCATGATGAACAAAATATCAAAACAAAGATAGGTTTTTGCAGCTTATTTGATTTCAGCCCACATAAAGAAAGTAAACTATGCTTCACTCATAAAAATAGATATATCACTGTAATCAGTTTAATGAGGGAAAAAACATATTATCTTCTCTAAGATGCAAACATATCATTAAATAAGATAACATTCATTTATGATAAAATTTCTTGCCAACTACATAAGAAGGAAATGTCCATAACCTTATAAAGAGTATATACAAAATACCTATACCAAGAATAGCAGTTTATAATAAAATGTTAAAAGAACTCCCTTCAATATCAGGAGCAAGGTGACTTGCAAATCATAGTTGCTTTTATTCAATATTGTATAGGAGGTCTTAGCTAGTATGGTAGTACGAGAAAAAGAAATAAATGTGTAAAAAATCAGAAAGAAAATAAAGCAAAAGCTAATTATATCCAGGTGATGTCATTTTTTATACAGAACACCCCAAAGATTCAGCAGATAAATATTTAGATTAATAAATGTGCTTCTCAAATTGCTGGGATTAAAATTAATATGCATTAATTAAGATTATTCTATTTGCTGTAATAGATATATTCTCAGTGGCTTAACAAAAGAAAAATCAGTTTTTTAGCAGGTAAAAACTACTTTAATGGGAGCATGTAAGAGATGGGGCTCCACTCCACAAAGTCACTCAGGGGCCCAACTGATAGAGACGCCACTCTATTCACCATGTAGCTTCCAGTCACCTGGGCATGTGCACCTAACACATGCAGGAAAAGAGAGAGTAGGGAGCTGAAGAGGAGGTTTTTATGACCCAGACCTCAGTGTAGTGTACATAACATCTGCCCACATTCCAATTGTCAGAAGTCAGTTACATGCCCACACCTAATTGGGAAAGGCTGAGAAGAAAGATGTACGTGCAGGAAGAGAGGGAAACAGCTTTAATGCAAAGCAGTCTGTCTCTGCTGCATAATAAATAAAAATCGTATAACTATGCCCAACTGAAATTTAAATATCAGTTTTTAAACAACACGCCAGTGACAATAGCAACTAAATACAACATGCTAGGAATTAATGTGACAAAGATGTGCAAATGCTTTTTGAAAAAATTGTCAACCTTTTTGAAAGTTCTTAATAAGCAGAGAGCTATCCCATGTGCACAAATGGGAATCAAACAACACAATTACAATGTCATTTCTTCCATATTAATCTATAGCCTTAATGCAACCCAATCAAAATACTAACAGGGTTGTTTATAGTACCTGACAAACTGATTCTAAAACATATGTGGAAAAGCAAAGGACTAAGAACAGCCAAAACACTGTTGAAGGAGAATAAGGTAGAGGTCTTTCCAACCTCCCCAGACTAATTATAAAAACTGCAGTAACTAAGATAGTGTGGGACTGATAAAGTAAACAAGGTAAACCAATGGAACAAAACCGAAAAGCCAGAACAGTTCACATTGTGTAAGAAAACTTAACTCATGGCAGAATGGTAGATGGGCATTGAAGATCCGTGGGAGTGAGGAATCTATACAATAAATGGTACTGGGGTATTTGGTTATACAATGGATAAAAAAAAAAATAGGTTAAACCCCTACCTCCTTCCATATGTGAAAATTATCAATTCTAATTAGGTTTAAACGTAAGGGGGAAAACTACAAATTTTTCAGAAAATAGTGCATACGAATATCTTTACCATTTTTGGGGGAGGGGAAGATATATTAAATTTTTTTTTAAAAAAGCTCAAAATCTTATGGGAAAAGGTTGATAAATTTAACTCCTTTAAAATTAAGAAATTCTATTTGTCTAGGGCCTCTGAAAGAAGATGACAAGACAAACTAAGAGAAGATATTTGATATACATACTTATATGTGAGATAAAATGTTAGTACTTGAATATATAACAGACTCCTATAAATCAATATAAAAAAGATAAACAACTCAATATAAAAATGTGCAAAAGACATGAACAGGCGTTTCATGGAAAAGAAAATAGAAGTGGCCCAAAAACATGTGAAAAATTCTCCACATCATTAATGGTCAGGGAAATACAATTTAAAGCCACAGGAGACACCAGTTCACACATTCACATATCAGATCAGCAAAAAATGTAGATATTGAATAACAGGTACTCCCATATAGTGTTGGGAGTTTAAATTGGCATCTTCACTTTAGAAAACTCTCAGGCATTTACCTATAAAACTGAACACACTCATGTGTAAAAGGCTCAAGCACAGATCTAAACCCCAAGTCTCCAGTGATAACAGCTGCCGCAGTGATAAAATATGACGGAATCTGCCTATATCAGTACCCCACACAACGACGCCCCAGTTTAACGTCTTCAAATATGGGAAGAGGAGTGGCTTTGAGGTCAGCTTGCCTGGGCTCCAATCTTGTCTCTCACCGCTTGTTAACTGCAAGCCTCTGTAAGCCCCTTAACCTCTCTATGCCTCAGTTTTACCATCCATAAATGGGACAATAAGTTTGAACATTTAGTGAGTGCTATTATGATTCTATGAAAATTCCACTGGAGATGAAATGAAAGTATAAGGCAGTGGGGAGGTGGCCCAGCCTGGGACAGCACCCACTCCACAACGCGTAGAGTTCACTCATGCGGGTTCACCGTATGCTCAGGACTGTGCTGTAGGCAGCAGTGCTACAGGTGAAGGCAAAGCTTGGTACATCTTATTTTTTGGCTAGAATGTGGGGCGTTCTTAACAATTTCACATGAGTCAGGAAAAATCCCATAAGTCCCATGTCCAGCTTCCAAACATAAATGAAGAAAATGAAGTCATTGCTATTTTAAAAGCTAATTACTAGTAAAATGTTTTCAGATTCACATTTCTGTGAAATAGAATTCTGCCTTTGAAATAAAGGTCTCTGGCAGAATTACTCAGCAACACCTTGTTCCAAGCAGGGGTTTTCCTTTAGTACAGAACACACTGTACCCTGCTCAGAAAATGACTGATTTAATTTTAAAGGAGAGACAACAAAAGCATGCAACTGTTAACACATATTTAAAAATATATACGCCACATCACTGAAGAGACATAGAGTGGGTGAGCTCTTTGATTTTTGAAAGTTTTATGGTGAATAAATGAAATATAATATATAAAGATACCCAGTTTAGTGTCTGGAATTGAAAATAATAAAAAAGTGTTTGACTAAAAACAATCTGCATTTGAACCAAAGATTTTAAAAGACCTTTTATATCATCAAATTTCAGCTTCTTTGGGAAAATGTTCCTATGAATATTTTACATGATTCAATATTTTTAACTTTGATACTTTTTTATATGCATACTATTGGTCCTTCTCAAAAAGCTAGATTAGTTAGAGAAGAAGAAAGAAAATGAAGGGAAAAAAATCATTTAGAACTTGTTGCTTCCTAAGGATTTAATTCAACATAATTCTGAAGTGTGTGTGCCATGATTCAAACCCTGTACGGACTATAGCCAAATATAAAAATTATGTCATTAAGTGAATGTTTTAAGTTTGAGCACATAAGTCTAGATTTTCAAATATTGGTTTACCTGCAAAATTGCAGACTTTTAAATTCTTCCAAATCATTTGGTGTCAAGAAATAAAACATTCTTTTCTCTTCTTCCCTCCCCAGTAGAAAAAGTTGGAAAGAATAGTCTTCACCTGCCATCTCTACATCCTTACCTCTGAGTCACTCTTTTCATTTTAAAAAGTATTATGCAATATTTAAGATACAAAAAGGCATACAGAATAAAACAACAAATGCCATGTACCTACCTCTAGGTTAATCAACAACATATTTACAACACAGGTGAAACGCCCTATGGATACTTCCAGATCATATAACTCTCCCTACTGAATCTGGGCTATACCATTTCCAGGCATCTCTTCATAATCTTACATACATATCCTTAAACCATATGGAATATTGTTTTGAAATTTTTAATTTTATATGGATGGTGTCATAGAATATGTAGTCTTTGCAACTTGCTTTACTCCCTCAGCATTATGTGTCTAAGAATCATCCATGCACATGCATATAGTTTATATCCATTCCTTTCACTGCTGTATAGCGTTCCACTGTGTGACTATATTAATACCATTAATATAACTTGTGTCCTGGTTTAATAACTACTGTAAAATATTCATTTACTGCTGTGAACGGACATTAAGTGTCTCCAGATTTTTATGCCACATACTCTCCAACCTTTGATGTCTCTATGTACCTTTTTGCAAGCTATTATTCCATGTGATTTAATTTGGATTTCTCTGATTATGAGTAAAGTTAAGCCTATTTTTCATAAGTTTCTAACCATTCAAATTTTTCTTTTCTTCTGAAAATTGTTCTACATATCAATCTTTTTTGTTGGAGTTTTATTTTTTACTTTAACATTATGAAATTTATCAAGACTTTTTTTAATGATTTAATGAATTCTTTCTTACCTTAAGGTCATGAAGATTCTTCCTATACTTTCTTCTATAGTAATTTGTTTTTTTTTTTGAGACAGAGTCTCGCTTTGTTTCCTAGTCTAGAATGAGTGCCATGGCATCAGCCTAACACACAGCAACCTCAAATTCCTGGGCTCAAGCAATCCTACTGCTCAGCCTCCGAGTAGCTGGGACTACAGGCATGCACCACCATGTCCGGCTAATTTTTTCTATATATATTAGTTGGCAATTAAATTTCTTTCTATTTATGTAGAGACAGGGTAACGCTCTTGCTCAGGCGGGTTTTCGAACTCCTGACCTCGAGCAATCCGCCCGCCTCGGCCTCCCAGAGTGCTAGGATTACAAGAGTGAGCCACCGCGCCCAGCCCTCTTTTATAGTAATTTTGCATAGCAAATTATTCCACTGAAAATGGATTTTTGTATATAGAGTGAAGCAAAGATCCAATACATTTGTTTTTCCCTTGAAAACAGTGAAATGCCCAGCACCATTTATTGACTAGTGTATCTCTTGCCTACTAGTCAGCAATTCCAACTGCGACATAAATCAATTTTCCATGTATGTATGGACTTCCTACTCCTTCCTTCTGAAAGGAAGTTTCCAGATTCTTTTAGTTGAAGTAAATTCCTTAGCAATTCTTGCTAGAAGAGTCAATGAGTAGTAACCCTTCTTAGATACATATGAAAATATTTTCTTTTCTTGAGGAATGTTTAAGTGGACATGCAATTAGTTTTCCCCAGCATTCTGAAGTTATTGCATTGTCTTCCAATATTTCTGATCACAGAGATTGTGTGTGAGAAGTCAACTCTCCACTTAACTTATTCCTTTATACATAATCTGTTTTATCTCCTAAAGCTTTTTATTTTTTTCCTCTTTATCTTGGATGTTTCAAAAGCTTAATATAAGTTTTCTAGATGCAGATTTGTTTTGTTTATCTTGCTTGGGTCCTGTATTCCTTTTTAAACTTAGGATTCTTTTTTATTTAACTCTAAAAAAATTTTAATAATTCTTTTTAATATTGCTTCTCCACCAGTCTCTTTACTTTCTTCTTCCACAACTTCTATCAGACATATATTGAAGCTTCTCATTATTTTTCAGGTCTCTTCATTGTTTTATATGTTTCCCATCTCTTTATCTCTCTGTGATGCATTCTGTATGATTTCATCAGACATTTTTACATTGCACAAATTTTCTCTTCATCTGCATCCACTCTATTATTTAATCCATTTTAATTAAAAAGAATTTTTAAGTAAACTGTTATTCAAAATCAGTAAAATAGTTCACGTATGAGCAAAAATGTCCACTTACCAAACAATACTATACCTCCCAGTTCACATTTGCTATTTTAAATTTTAAACACAAATAAAAATGCCAAGTTGTCACATATAATTGAAGTAATTCGTTTGCGTCTTAGTGTTTGCAATCCAATGCTATCATTGTTTATTTCAAATCTAATGTTTTTATTTTATTTTTTTAATTGACAAGTAACAATTGTACCTATTCATGAGGTACGGAGTGATGTTTTAATACGTATAACGTACAGTGATAAGATCAGGATATCTGATAATATCTCAGGATATATCTTATCCTGAGATAATGGAGCACATCCATTATCTCAAACATTTATCATTTCTTGTGTTGGGAAGGTTCAATATTCTCTTTCTAGCTATTTGAATCTATGTAGTATTGTTAACTATAGTCATCCTAGTCTTTCCCACCCAGGTGTGTCTCAGTGCTTTAAGTTGTTTCCTCTGAGCTTGTCCTCAGCACCATTCTCTGTGGTGGCATCTCTGGGCTCTGCATTCCAGAGATTCTATTCCACCCAGCACTCAGGAAAGATGGAGCAATTCTAGCTTCTTCCAGACACCAGTGGGTGGAGTTTTCCTGGGCCACCAACAAGACAACCTCTTTACTGAATCCTGGCTTCCCACTAGACAAGGAAATTATAGACTTGACTTTGACCCCAGGTGGGTTTTATAACCCAATTACTAAGGTATGTTTTCTATCCTAGAAGCTGAATTGATGGCTTAAGGCATCCTTGACTCTCTGATACTCATATTCTACATGCTTACCCTTAGAAATCCATTCATTTCTTGGATAAGTATAATAATAATATGCTAATGCATCAACTTCTGTTCACTACTTTAGCTGAGTTCCCTCCTCAATTCTGGCAACCAGAGAATGTAGCTTAGAGTTCTGCTAGGTATTTGGTAGCAATATTGCTACCAAATATTTGGTAAACTTTATATTTTAGCCACTATTTCCATTCATTTAGATGGAGCATTTCTCAATCCAGCTTATCCAACTATTCTAAGTGGGAGCTCACCCTTCCTTCTTCTTCCTTCCTTCCTTCCTTCCTTCCTCCTTCCTTCCTTCCTTCCTTCCTTCCTTCCTTCCTCCCTCCCTCCCTCCCTCTCTCCCTCCCTCCCTCCCTCCTCCCTCCCTTCCTCCTTGGTGTCACCAGTCCCCAGCTTTTCCCTCTGTCTCATGCTCATGGCCATTCCTTCTCATCTTTGGGTGCCATCCTCTTCTCCTGTTCACACCACAAATTACCATGTTCTCAAAGCTTCTGACTTGAACCTCTTTTCTCCATATTCTATGTGTATAACTCTTGAGAAATTCATTCAGTTTTTTAGCATAAATTCATTCAATTCCTTGGCATAGTAATATGGCAATAACCAAAAAAATCTAAAGCTCTAATCCTATGCATTCACCTTCTACTGCTTTTATAAGTACCTTAATCTCAACACATCGAAAACAAACTCCTGATTAGTCTTGTAAAAATATTTATTTAGTCTTACACTCCCCTTTCCTTGAGTGGCACTTTCATCTATCTTCTCAATCACCGAAGGCAGAAACACTGGGTAATATTGAAAATTTACCCTTTCTCTCTGCAGCTACATCCAATCAACAGTAAACTTCTACATATCCTACTCATTCGGCAACTCTCACACCCTTCTCTGGTCTCCATTTCCACTACGGAGGCCTGAGTTCCGGCCCTGAATCTCTCTCTCTCTCCTGAACTGCTAAAGTAGTGGCCCAGATGCTCTTCAACCTTCCTCAGTCTCGCTTGACCCTTGTAAATAATCACAGATATGAAACATATCATGAGATTTTCTTATTGTTTCTCTTACCATTGTACCATGACATCACCAAAAGGAATTGCAAAATATCATGTGCTTGTGTCTTGGTCTAAGATAACTTCTGGGTAACAGCCCAGGATTCAGCCTTTCTCAACTTTACACTAAAATATATAGGACATGCAGGAAAAAAGAGAAGAAGGAAAACAAAGACTGTCAGGTATCCTATTGCCACACAATGGGAGGAAATTCCTATAACAAAATTTACAAAGCTACAATGAGCATCGAAATCCATGGGTGATACTGAGGCACATTTTGAGTCTTGAAATAAAGTACATGCAGGCCTGCAAGGCAGCGGGGAGAAGCATTGGTCCTCTGCCATCTCCTTCCTTGGGACTCAAGGTCCAGAGTCATTACCAACAGGCCACCAGGCAACCAGCCTCTTCTGAAGATAATACATTTGATGCACTTCAGTGGCATTTGTCCCCTCTTCCAGTCAACAAAACCCATGTCCGCACCCCAAGTAGATTCGAATCAAAACCCCTAGAGAGTAACAGGACAAGACATGGGAAGGACACTAGGAACTGGGCTAGCCTACCTGGTATTTCTTATCACTTCACAAGAAGAGATTCCAGCTATATTACTAAGCCACACTAAACAAAAACTTACTGAAACTCTTAGGAAGACAAACTTTCCTGAACAGATCTTATATACAGAAATTAAGTCCAATCTGTCCTACATAGTGTTCAAGGTGTCAATGGAAAAGAAGCAAATTCTGTAAAATAATTTTAAAGAGATTTACTCTGAGCCAAATTTGAGGACCATGACCCGGAGCCATGCCCAAGAAGCCTTGAGCAAGTGGACTTGGTGTGGCTGGGTTACAGTTTGGTTTTATACATTTCAGAGAGACAGGGGTTACAGGTAAAGTCATACATAAATCAATACATGGGTTTAGCCCGAAAAGGGGGCCATCTTAAGGGGAGGCAGGGCTTACAGGTTATAGGTGGGTTTAAAGATTCTTTGGCTTGTAATTGGTTAAAGACATGAAGCTTTGTCTAAAGGCTTGGAATGTTTTAACATAAGGAGCTGTTTATCAGAGATAAGCCACCAGACATAGATTTGTTGTGTAAATTGAGGACCTGTAGGTTTGTCTTGCATACCCTTAGGCCTGTTAATGGGTTACAAAGGATGTCCCCAAGAAGGGAGGGGGGCATGATGAGGCATGTCTGACCTCCCTCCTCCTGGCAGGAAAATTTAGTTTTAGGATATTCCTTTGGCCTTGAGGGGGCCCATTGGTGGTGGGGTGGTGAGCCTTAAAATTTTATTTTAGTTCAGAAAGACTTTATAGGCTCAATCTACTTTGTAATCTTATTTCTCATTATATCATCAAACATTGGTAACTCCAGCTACACAGTATTATTTCTAAAAATCATTCTCTATGGTCTCCCATCTTCTTGTCAAGGTTTCCCTTGGTCCTTATGCCTAGGGAGACACTCTCCTCTTAAACTCCTGAAATCTTCTCTGTTATTGTATTTTTCAAGATCCAAATTCTTCCCAAAGTCTTCCACAGTCCCTAAATTGAATTAATCTCTCCCTCCTGTGCTCCCCATGACATTTTCTTTGTAATTCTATTTTAATACTTATCACTGTCTGTCTTATATTGCTAGCTACAACCTTGCTTCTCCCATTAGACTGTGAATGGTTTTTTTATTAGCTAACACATACCATAGCGCTTTCTGTATCAAAGATATGCAACAAACATGTGTTGAGTTAATTGGAGATCAGATGAAAATGAACTAACAGAGAGCTGCTCCCTCAGATCTCAATTTTTACTACCCCACTTTACATTTATTTTTAAAACAATAGTTGGGTTTTGTCACTAAGCCAAGCAGCAGACTCAAAAGGAACTAAATCTTGAATTTCCTTTGCAAATTCTGAAGAGGAAACCCACAGGTGACACCTTCCCTGACAGAGGAAAGAGGAACTAAAGGCCACATAGGGTGGGGGAGGGTGTTGAGGTCATAAAACAAAAGGAAATCACATTTTCTAATCTCCACAAGATGATGGTGTTGTTGATCTCTCCTGTTGTTGATCCCTCCTGTTGCATTAGAGAAATAAAACAGTCAGGAGAGGTCCACAGATGTCGCAAGAGTAGGAAAAGCAGGAGTGGTACACTATAAAGAGTTAAGGTGCTCAGTGGGTCCAATTGCAATTTTCTTCCCTTTCCTTTTTCCAATTGAATGATAGAACATTGATGCCAATTTTAAAGCCAGTTATGTATTTGGTACACAATATTGAATTCAAACATCTTTCATAGTTATTTCCAAATTAGCTGACACTCTGTGTGGAGGTTGCCATTCATTTGCATGGTCATCTCTGTGCTTTAAATACTATGGAGGACTTGTTCCTTCTTATTGGTCCCCCAAATACTGATACTATGATGGTTTTAAAAGGTACAAAAGTTCTGTTTTTCATGCCTTTTCTTGCCAAATTCAAAAGCAAAATTGCTCTCATATTTTTTGTCATGGACTCGACAAATACTAATCAAGCTCTCGCTATGTTCCAATCATTGTAATAAGAACTGGCAGCAAAATAGGAAACCTGACCTCATGGAGCTTACTTACCCTTGGGAGAGACAGACATCAATAAAATAATTCCATGGATAGATGTAAAGTTTACTTCAATTAAAGGAAATTTTCTAGAAAGGATATAAGGCTCTGTAAAAAAGGGATCTGAGTTTGTCTAGAAAGAGAAAAGCTTCCTTCGACAAGGCTTGTACACTGAAATTTGAAGGTTGAGTATGAGTTAAATAAGGGATGAGAAAGAGAATGTTCCAGGAAGGAGGAAAATAGCACACACAAAGTACTTGCTGCTTGAAAAAGAGATTTTTTCTCTGCCTGTTTATGAACACGGAGGAAAAAACACCTTTAAAAGCCAATCACTGTGAGTACAGCATACTGTTCTCTATCTGCAGTTACTATGTAGTGACCAAGTTCCTGGGATTCTAGATATTAATAGTATTCTATTTAATAAAAGTCAATTATTTAGTTGTGGAAAGCCTAAAAGTGGAGACTGTTTAAGAATTGGGTGATAAACATAGTCTTAATACAAGGTAGCAAAAATAGATGTGAATAGCTCAGTGTGTCCTGAAATTTTGAAGTCAGTTTCTTATTGTATAACCCATTCCCCTCCCTCTCCCCTCCCCAAGCCCAGATGCATAGCTGTTCACTTTCAAATGAAAGGCAGCACACAAAACACAACTCAGAAAAGATTTCATTATCAGTTGTTCTGAGCATTTTGTCACTGGACTTTCTGACTAAGCTAATATAACATTCTGACATATTTTGAGGATCTTAGGATAGAAAACCAATATTATTGAGGGGAAAAAATATCAGATAAGAGGAGGCTGGTAGGTTTTTACATCTGATAATTCATTTCTTAAAACTTCCAAGTTGTTTCACCGATTCAGAATGACTGTTGGGAATTTGGGGACTATTTAATTTTTTACCTGCTAGCCAGCATGTTCTGATTTTCTGCCTTGGCAGGGCCAATGCTTTCATCTCTTCCCATAATCCTGACATGCAGGATTGGCACAGCATTTATTAATTCACCTTTTGTTTTAATTGGTTTTCTTTTTAGCTGCACTGCATCCAACATCTTGGACTGACCATACCAATCTTTTAGCATATTGTAGGATGAGGTCAAACCTCTACTTCTTGAGCTGGGTTTTAATAAATAAAACTAATAGCTGAGATTGATTACCCATTTAGACAGCAAACTACAAAACCTAAGATGGATTGTGTAATTTGCAGCTCTATGACATGTATTACATTTCCAGACATAAGATAAATAATTCATATAAATAAGCAAGTGAAGATATCCAAGAAGCAGTCTGTGTTTATCCTTTTATAGCAGGTGAAATAAGCGAGGAATTTCATTCACTGTTGACTTACAAAGTCCTATAAATGAATTTTAACTAACCACTGCCTAATTGAGACTGGTGTAAAGATTGAGAAAATTCTGTTATCTTTCCTTAACCAGAGACTTTCTTAATTAAATATCTAGACCCCTCAAAAAGTGATCTCTATGTCTACATCTTTCTTACACTAAAGTCAACCTACCACCTTGTCATTTAGAGAACTAAAATCCCCCAGATAACTAGGAGAGGAAAAAATCAGGCATAATAGATACAAGTGCTAAATTCTCCTTCTATGGGGCACCAGGTAAAACCCAGTGGATAACATGTACAGTATGTGTCGAATGTTGTTTATACTCCTTAAATACTTAAACTAGTATGCTTGACATAATCACGTAACCCCTCCAGTTTTTTAACTTGCAAGATAGGAAAAAATTCTGCTCCTTCATAGGGTTAGTTTCATGGTTAAATTAGATTTGAGGGAGCTAAGATAATCCTGAGATCCTCCAAGGAAGATAAATAAAATAAGAAATGATACGATTGTTTTCAGAGCCTTTAATGAAGAACTGTATTCATCTGCCCTGCCATTGGAATCTTCCTCCTGGGATTAGAAAGTAGCTGAATTTCTAAGCCACCAAGAACAGGACTTGTGACAAGGTGCTGTAGATCTCTGGCTCCAGGGGTGTAAAGATGAGAACTTCCAGGTCTTCAGCAGCTCAAAGAGTACTTGAGTACTGATGCTGAGTGCTCAGCAATGGGCACAGGGTTTTGGGTAAGTCCTCCCTGAGTTGAGTCTACAAGGCAGCCGACTACTACGTTTTTCTAGAATGTTCTAAAGGTAAAGAGAATCCCTGCTTTCCAACATTTACAAGTTTGTGACGGCAACTGTAAGCAGTTGGCTTTTTTTTTAATCTTTAGAAAGATTTTTATTATTATTCCCATTTACAGATGAGTAAACAAAGCACGGAAAGAGAGTTTAGTGATCTGTCCAGTGCAGCAAAGATAGTGAGGGACACAAATGAAATTCAACCTCCAGCTTTCACCTCACTCTCCACCCTGTTGTTTACAGAGCAGCTAAGATACTTGCAACTAAGGATTTCCTTTGTGTTAAATTTTGTTCTTCTCACAGGAGTAAAGGTTAATCAATCTTCACCAAGGACGATGATTTGATTTTAGAAATTCTTGGGTATTTGTTTAAAGTGCTGAGATAATGTCAGTTCTGGGTACAGATTCTCCTGAGTAACCATATTTATGTGGGATACAGTTACCTGAGATGACTAGGTTTCTACAGGCATCATCCTGAGCTAAAATAACCAATGAGTCCCTTGCTAAATATAATACAAAACAGGTCTTTGAAATTTTTCTGTGAGGATTAGAAATGAGTGAAGAGGTACCATTTTGAGTACAAATGTACTATCTAAATAGATTAAAACAAAGGCTTTATGTTATCCCAGTAAGGGAGGAGTTTAGAGGAATCAATGGGTGTCATTGAGAACCTTCCAGCAGGTTCACAGCCACAACAATCCAAGGGTTACTCCCTAAACGCTCAGCTTGACTCACTCATTGCAGCTCCAGCCCCTCCCTTCCCTGTCAAATTTGAAACTAGCACCTCTAACATCAAATCCTTAACTCAGGGCTTTTTTTTTTGTTGTAGTTACCTGCAATTTTTGGTGTGTTTCCAGCTGCTGATTTCTCCAGCACCCTGTCTGGTATATACAGGGCAAAAAGAAAACCCAGGGAACTCACATCTGTATCATTCCTTGGGTCTCAAAGTCCCTAGAGAATGTGCCTTCTTTTCTCCACCTTTCAGAGTCTTATGTTTGTTTTACATACCATGTCCAGAGGTTTTAGATGTGCTTGGTGGGAGAAATAGGGAAAAGTATGTCTACTCCATCTTTCCAGAAGTGGTAGTCACCTCAGCTTGTCTTTTTTAAAACAATTATGGTTATATGTATACACACACACACACATATAAAAACTAAAATTTACCATGTTCACCATTTAAATGTACAGTTCAGTGGTATTGAGTACATTCACAATATTGAGCAACCATCACCATCATCTATCTCCAGAACTATTTTATCACCTCCAATAGAATATCTACACCCATTCAACAATAACTCCCCATTCCTCTTCCCCCAGTCCCTGGTAACTTTCACTGTCTATGTCCTATGAATTTGCCTATTGTGGTTATTTGATATAAGTGAAACCATACAGCATTTCCATTTGTGATTGGCTTCTTCCACTTAGCATAATGTTTTCAAGGTTCAACCATGTTGTAACATGTGTCAGAATCTTCTTTCTTTTTAAAGCCGGTATTTCATCGTATGGATATAGCTCATTCTGTTTCGCCACCCTTCTGTTGATAGACATGGGTTGTTTCCTAACTTGCCTTTGACAAGGTAGGGCTGAGAGCTAAAGTGAGAGGGGAGAGTGGAAGCCTGAGAAAATCCCACCTTGGTTTACCCTAGTCCCTCCTCTCAGTATTAAAGGTAGAAGAATAGAAAGAGACTGACTTTTAGGATGCAAGTTCTGGCATCCTCAAACAATCCTCATCCAGTTTTCCTTTAGGAAGCCTGAGAGCACTATTTTATAACTTATATGGTTGGCAGACTGTGCTTACTCACTTTAATAATGTTCCAATATGCATTTATTCACAATGTAACCTAACAGTTTTTAAATGCCCAAAAGAAAAAAGAAAAGAAAAGAATTTGTGAGTCTATGCACATCCTTGCTCCTCCAGCCTCATCAGTCCCTATCAGAGCACAGCCCTACTCAGCCTGCCCGGCGCTGTCACTGAGCCTCAGAGAACCAGCCAACGAAACCGCAGGGGAAAACAGAGATGGGAAAACTCTACGACGCATGATCTTGGTGAATGCCTTCACAGCAACTTACATTTTGTCATAAGCTATAGTTAAGGTACCAAATACTATAATTAAGAGCACCATATAAAAAACTTGCTTAAAGACTATGGAACCTGAGGAATTGAGAACAGAGTGACTCGCCGATAGGAACCCTGACATTACAAGGGCAAACATACATTTGCATCCATGTTCCCAAAGGGTTGAGTTGATGTCACATACATCTGCATCCAAGCTCTGGAGGATTGAGTTGATGTCAACAGAACTTCTTGTGGTGACTCCTGTAGTCTTACTCAAAAGCAAACACTCCACAAATTCTACCTGACCTTCTGTGATTGTTCCTAGTAAAACAAATAATCCCAGTTTCCCCCCAAAGTATAAATTTGCTGTTTCATTGACATCAGAGTTAAAGCTTGTGGTTTTAAATATATTATGGTAGATACTGTTTTGTTTTATTTTTTTCAAAACAACTTGCTATATTATGGAGGACTCTTGAGATTGTAGGTTCTGGCTCTGATTTCCTCTGAGTTAATTCTGTTCATGACAAACATAGGAATTCTGGGAGATATATGGATCAGGAGAAGGTAAATCACTCGTTTTATAACAAAATCTGGAGACTAAACTGATGAAGAAGGGCCTTTAGTCCCATTCTAAACACTTAAAAACATTGGATAAAATGTATCAAATATAATTACATCAAAGCCAAGGTTAGAAGATAGAATGTGAAATCACCAGATACAGAAACAGAGAAGAAATTTAAACCTAGCGAGGAAAGCAGGAATTGAGGTGAGAATGTCTACAGGGCCTCACAACCACAATATAAGCTCAGGGCCTGGCCTGGAGAATGGAGCCAGGTTGGATTTTAATACCCGCATGGCTCCCATAGGTCCCAGCTCTGTTGGGGAAGTGGAAATCTGGGCTACAGCCAGAGAGCTTAAGGAACTGCCAAATCCATGAAGTAGGGACTAGACATTGGCAAAAAAAAAAAAAAAAAAAAAAATCTACTAAGCCTAGATTTTTTTTTTTTTTTTTTTTTTGCCACAGGTCTCACTCTGTCACCTAGGCTGAAGTGCAATGGCACCATTACGGCTCACTGCAGCTCCCGCTCTTGGGCTTAAGCCATCCTCCTGTCTCAGCTTCTCATGTAGCCAGGAATATAGGCACTTGCCACCAGCCCTGTTAATTTATTTTTTTGTTTTTTGTAGAGTTGGGGGGGTCTCAATTTGTTGCCCAGGCTAATCTCAAACATCTGGCCTTAAGCAATTTGCCCACTTTAGCCATCCAAAGTGCTGGGATTACAGGTGTGAGCCACCATGCCTAACCAATCAAAATCCTTTTTATAAAAAATAATTGGATGGTAAACTTTAGATTCAGCTGGAAAAGGCACGAGGGAAGGGTCTCTTGGCATCAGAAAATTCAGAATCCTTCCTCAGCAATGGCGCTTCTGACCCTTGTCTAAGTCACACATTTGGGTTTCTTAAATTAGGATTTATTGAGACAATGTAGGTAAAAAAATCAAGTTGTGAATTCCGTTTCTGATGCACATGAGTTGAATTATTATCATCTATCTTGCCAGTCCCATTAATATCACAGTTATTGTTCTCTGAATGTGATCATCGATACTCCATGCTAGATGTCTAATGAAACACATTGTAGGAATGGCCTTCTTGAAAATACTATTCACAAGGGGACAAATAGGGCTCAGGCAAACTTGTTTATCACTAATCAAATTGTTCTGCTTCATCAATAAAATCATTAAGAGCAACTTAACATTGTTTGCAGAGTTCATTGATTCAAGCTTTGATTTTGTTGTCAGGAGTCACATATGGGTAAAGACATATGGGCAACCCTACTGCAAATCCAAAGCTGTTAAAATTCTTAGGAGACACGAGCAATATGGCCAGTCTGTGACAGATGGGTCAACAATGACCACGAACAAGATTCTGCTCAGTGGAAATAGCGCATGCTGATGAAATTCTCATGGGTTTGTTTTCTCAACTTTCATTCTTCATTTGTACACACTGCCATAGTCTACATGCACCATATAAGCTCTTCTTGAGGAAATATCTCTGTCCTCTCCTGTTAAACGAGACTTTGGCTTCTCCAATATTACCTTAATAAAAGGAGTAATGAAAGTGCATATTATCAAATATACACGAGGACTTGTGCCACATGATTTATACACATTATTTCATTCATTGTTACACATGAGGGAACAGAGACTCTGTGAGCCTCAATAACCTTCCCAATATTATGTATCTGGAAGGTGAAAAAGGATATTTGGGCTTAGAATGTTTGACTCTGATAATGCATATAATCACGGATATACTTTTATCCAATGTAATTGCTCCCTATGACAGTAAAAACCAATATTGGAAATAGAGAAGCTCATTGGCACTATTCTTAGGTTAATTATAAAAAGGTTCAGTGCACATTTGTGACAAATATTCAATAATGACACTAACATTCTAATGGGAAGAAGAACTAGCATTTATTGATCATATACATCTATTTATCCAGCATATATTACTTTAACACACTACATAACTTTTAATCCTAATAATATTACTAAAAAGTAATTATTCTTATGCCCATGTATAGGGGAAGACATTCAGGCTCAGGCATCCAGGAAGGTTAGGATCTTTGGCAAATTCACACAGGAAATAAGTGGTTAGATTCCAGTCCTGGTGCTTGACGCTACACCATGCTGCCAGTGTGATTTTATAATGTGCACAAAACATATTTACAATATTCTTTCATGGACAATCACATTCTCTATTTTGGATTAAATCTGAATAAAAATAACTCAAATTTCTCCATAAGTAAAATTCTTAGACGTACGTGTCATTGATTACAGACTGTTAAGAGCTGAAGTGACTTAAGGGTCTCCCCACTCAATCTTAAAGGCGGAGAAACTAAAGCCCTAGAGAAGCTGCAGTTTACACAACTACAGACTAGTGGTGGGATCATGAGAAATCCTCCAAAATGGCAGCTAAAATTTGATTGGTCAAAAAAAACATGCCAAGAATCCTTGGCTTCTCAATATGTAAATTACTGAGAAACTGTGAATGCAAAACCTAAGAGTATCCAGTTTTCCTGGGTCAGCCCCAAGTCCTGTTGTACTAGTTTTATTATTAATAGTATCCCTTTTACTCTCAAAAACATCCAGAGTTAGATGATGAATTATATGGTCTAAGAGTTTCATTTTCAAATTGAATTAAAATTTAAATGTACAACTATTTCAGAGATGATGTCAAGCTTAAAAATGTGACCTAGGCTGTGATCCAGAAGCCCTGAATACCCCTCCTGGAGGTAGGACAATAAGGAATTTCTCCATATCCAAAGGAAAATTCCACCTGTTTTCTGGCAAGCCAAGTATTGTCTTAAAAGGAACTAGATGATTTTTATATTACCTTCAGTTTCTCCTGAAAACTGGAGAATTGTGATAATGTAAGAACAACAATAAATGATAAGGTGAAGCAAAACACTCCTTCTGCATTTGCCGAGCAGCTACAGGAAACACTCCAATCCTCCTGATTGTCCACTCTTTGAGGGCTGGCACAGGCTCTCCGCCTGGGTCTGTGAGATAAGCTGCATCCCAGGCCTCACTTTGCATGACCCGACTACTGCTGGAGCTTTTGCACTGAATTTTGTTAGGAGACCTGCATGAGAGACCATATTTCACATCATTACAGAAAAGAGAAACTATCTCCCCCAGGGAATCTGGCAGGACCTTCTAACATCATCACGTAGCAGTTCCAGAAGCTATTGTCATCAACTCTATGCAATTAGGTTATGAAAAACGTTTGGCCATGATATGTATTAATGCTGACAAATGGATAGTAGAATGCTGTTCATTTCCAATGTAACCTAAACAGAGATAGAAGGGAACACATTCTAAGAGAACAACTTTGTCTTTGTCAGGAACCTTCTGGTTGTAAGTAATAGAAACGCACTTATATTAACGTAAAGGAGAATGTAGTATATTGTTGAGGTGTAGGGGGTATCTCACATGCCAATGGTAGAAAATTCAATTAGATCTCCTAGGGAGGAAAGCTCTCAGGAACTAAGTGAGCTAGCTAGAGATCTGGGGCTAAGAGAGCCATCACTGCTTTTCTCTGCTTCTCCAAGAATCTACTTTATCGTTGACATTTCTCTGTAGATTGGTATTCTCTGCTGTTTATTTGTACACAGGGCCCAAAAGGCTTTCCCAGTGTGGCTTTCCCTAACTTCCTAGTTCAAACGCCCAGACCTCTGGATTCCAGACCTAAATTCCTAAGAGAAACAAATCTGACTGCCCCATGAGCTAGGCATGACGTGCCAATGAGCTATGATCAGAGAACTCATGTGCTACAAACATGGGTCCTCTGAAGTCTGGCAACTCCCCACCAAAGGAACCTATAAATGGATATAAATAGTCACGTGCATTTTTACTGCATGTCTCTAGTACCAAGAATGCCATTTTCTTTTCTCCACACACATATTTGGAACAGTTGGACATATGGGCACACAGATGCACCATGTTCTGAGTAGGTAGTGATGCCATTTTAGCACACCCAATTGTGCCTCTAAAAACTTCCTTATGGAAGTAGATCAGATTGTGTAATTTATGAGAGCCATCCCAAGGGCCCCCAACCAAGGCAGCATTATGGACTCTAATGAGGAGGTCAGCGTCCTTTATTCTCTACCCTTTTTGCTGTCGCCTGGCTATTCTCTCCTGAGCCCCCATGAAGTTTGTGTGCCACACACTGTCTCTAAGCTTTCCTATCTTGCCTACATCAGCCCTCAGGCTGCAATGAAAGACGAGATATTTAATAAGGAGGTTAAAAACAATAAATATTTCCTTAGGCAGCTTGTCCGAGTCCTGCCATTCATTCAGATATCTTTGATTTCTAAGCAAGAGAAAAGCTCCTGAAATTTTAAAGAGACAAAACTGTATCAAGGGCATATTTAAGTTTTCTAAATTATCCTAATACTTTTTAACCTTGATAGCTAATATCTTCTAAAACTCATCTACCTTGGCGATCTGTTTTATTATTGTTGGTTTATTTTTTACCTAATTATAATTGTCTTATTGGCTATTTTTTATTGAAACAAGTTGATGTGATTCTTTTTAAGAATGATCACATATACAATGAGCAGGAAAATGGGAGGTTTCCTATATTTTCCATTACTTTATCAGTTTCAGAGTGTGTTCGTTTGTGTTTTAGTATAAGGATTTGGTTAGAACATAACACATTGCCTAAAGGATGTGACTCAATTGTAGTTCTTGTGAATTAAGTCTATGTTACTGCTTCCTAAAGACTTACACTATTTAAAATTTCACATTGTTAGGATTTTATCTGGTTTAGAATTTAAGTTCAAACTTTAAAAACACCATTGATTTTCCTTTAAGAGGAAGGAAAATGCAACAATTCAATAATTTGGAAACTGATCATAATTTTTAATAACATTTAATATTCCATATTTAATTTACTTCATTCAACATTTATTGACTACATACTATTAATTAGCTAAATCATTATAGGTATTAGAAAGATGAAAAAAAATTTTATAGCTTTTCCACCATCTTCCCATCCCCATACTAGTTGAAATGACAGATGGAGACAAATTGCAGTAAATATGAGAAGAAAGATATAAAGTGTTTGGGGACTATGGAGAGACACATGGGGAGGTAGAATTTAAGATAAATTCTGGATTATGGTAGTAAGCTCATTATCAGCATCCTCAGTAGAAATTTCCAGGGTCACCACTTATATAAGTATGATTTTTACTTCAGAAAACACAGAATTAATATTGCTACGCTGATTTTTTTTTTACCATGGTGGCAAGTGAGAAATCATCTAAACAATTTTGTTTCATATAGTCATGCCCAACCTTCCTTCCCTCAGATTCTTAATCAGTGAAACTTGAAGGAGATTTGGGCATTAACCTTTCAACACACACACACATACACACACACACACACACACACACACATACACACACACACGAGTGAAGGCCATAGTGAAAGCTGTTTACAGTGATGTATTCCAATACGAAACACAGTTTCTGTAAAAACATTTTTTTGGGAAAGATGATGTTAAGATTTCTTGAAATGATCTCATTTGACTTTTAAAATTATAAATTTATCAATATAGAGCATTTTTACTTAAGGTTTTCTTATTTTGAAAGTTTATCTTACATATATTTATGAAATGTGCTCTAATTCTTTCTGGAATCAAGTGGAAAAGAACATAGATAGATGGTAGATATCTAGATGATAGCAGTGACCTGAATGACAACAGACAGTGTTCTCTATTTCTACTTTTGTAGGAGCTAGGATTTGAGGAGTACCATACAAGATCCTTGCCTGCTCATGGCTGCTTCACAAGTTCACGGTTAAATGTCTTACTGAGCCCTGGCCCCACCTCTACCCCATCAATTACAGATCCAGATAGAAGAATTCTCAGGCCTAATACAATCTACAGCCCTAATGTCCAGAGCAGCATGGAGCACTTCGAAGCTTTGCAACTTCAGTATAAAAAAAAAATCTAATCATAATCATAACCTACAGCACCATAAATTGTCCATTTTAGAGCCTTAAACTTTGTCAGTGTGTAGTGCAGAACTGCCTTATTCAGTTTTAGTCTTAGAACTGATTATTGCTTATATAATCTAATTATTCTGACATATTAGTATTTCTTAGATAATTTATATATAGTAGAGAATCTTTTCATTGAAAATATTAGTTTGCATGGGAAATAGCCAGAATCTTTATTTAAAAAACAACCTAATAAATAGCAGAGACCAGTCCCCAACAAAATGTAGTCAAGGCAATGCATTAGAAAATATTGTAACTTGTTCAACTACTTGGTACACCACGGAAAATAAAAAGGCTTACTGTCCTTGAGATGTCGCCCTCAGCTTCTCTCATCCATGTAGACTATAATCAATTTCACCATCAGTGCCATTGCACAGAAATAGCACTTTGACTAAGTAAACAAGAGTTATCTTTTTTCAACTAGTGAAGCTATTTGAATGTGGTTAATTATTCATTAAGTGGCTAATACATTGTGAGGCTGTGTGAGAAGCATTAATCAGGATTATAATAAAAGATGATATACTGTTCTGTAAAAGCAGGAAACCGATTTTTGAGAAGATAATTCCAGACAGTAGGACGAATAACTTTCCTAGACAAGCTAACTGGGCGGCTGCTGAGAAGAACAGTTGAATAGTCCTTCCACCACCACTCTGCTCATCCTCCCCAAGGTGCCTCCAGACCATAGGTAGCTGAACATGACAATGTGAGAAGCAGAAGAGAAACTGAGGGAATCAGAAAAGGGAGATGCAGCGCCAAAGTTTAGAACATTCTTGTAATCTCATGAAAACAACAGTATTTGAAACAAATTAAGAATCTAGTCATTGTGAAGGTTCATGTTATACTACTGCGGTCCCCAACCCCAGGGCCACAGGCTGGTACTGGTCTGTGGCCTGTTAAGAGCCCAGCTGCACAGCAGGAGGGGAGCGGCGGGGGAGCGAGCAAGTGAAGCTTCATCTGTATTGACAGCTGCTCCCATCGCTTGCATCAAGGCATAAAGCACTGCCTCCAGTCAGATCAGAGGGGCATTAGATTCTCATAGGAGGAGCATGAACCCTACTGTAAACTGCGCATGTGAGAGATCTATGAAACTCTAAGGCCTGATGATCGGAGGTGGAGCTGAGGTGGTGATGCTAGCACAGAGGAGCAGCTGCAAATACAGATAATCATTAGCAGAGAGGTTTGACTGCACAATAAAATATAATGCTCTTAAATTATCCGGAAACCATCTCTAGCTCCCCCACCCCAAGTCCGTGGGAAAAAATT
>JAPVLO010003420.1:0-23130 GCA_027257055.1 Cephalopachus bancanus | reverse complement strand
GCAGTTACCTCCTCCACTGAAGTATCCTCAAAATTATCATGAGGGTTGGAACCAACTTCTTCCAAAGTCTTGTTAATGTTGGTGTTTTGACCTCTTTCCATGAATCAAAAATATTTTTATGACATCTACAATGGTGAATCCTTACCAAATGGTTTTCAATTTACTTTGTCCAGACCCATCAGAGGAATCACTATCTATGCCAGCTATAGCCTTATGAAATGTATTTTTTAAAATAATATTACTTGAATGTCGAAATTACTCTTGATTCATGGGCTGCAGATTGGATGTTCTGTTAGAGGGCATTGAAAATATTAACTTCTTATACATCTCCATTAGAGACTTGGGATGACTAGGCACACTGACAATGGACAATAGTATTTTGAAAGAATTTTTTTTTCTGAGCAGGAAGTCTTTACAGTGAACTCAAAATATTCAGTTAACCATGCTGTAAACAGATATGCTGTCGTCTAGCTAGTTCTTAAGAATCATACCACATCTATTCTGTGTTCTATAAGTGAAAACAAAACTGGTTTAAAACCCCATAATGAGATACCACCTTACATCAATAAGAATGTCCATTATTTAAAAAAATAAAAAAAATAGATGCTGTGTAGAAAAAGGAGCACTTATACACTGTTTGTGGGAGTGTAAATTCTATGGAAAGTAGTGTGGAGATTACTCAAAGAACTAAAAATATACCTACTATTTGATCTAGTGATCCCACTACTATGTATCTACCCTAAGGAACAGAGGTAATTATATAGCAAAGACACCTGCACTTGCATGTTCATGGCAGCACAACTCACAATTGCAAAGATGTGGAATCAACTTAAGTGCCCATCAACCGATCAGTGGATAATGAAAATGTATACGCCATGTAATACAGTGCAGCTATAAAAAAGAATGAAATGATGTCCTTCGCAGCAACATGGATGGAACTGGAGATCATCATCCTAAGTGAACTGACTCAGAAACAGAAAACCAAACAGCACATGTTCTCACTCATATGTGGGAGTTAAACAGTCACAAAGATGGAAATAATAGACACTGGAGATACTAATAAGGGGAAAAGAGCTAGGGTTCAGAAACTACCTGTGGGGTACAGTGTTTACTATCCGGGGAATGGGCCACCTGAGACCCAATCCCCAACACTACACAATATGTCTATGCAACAAATGCACTCATATACCTCTGAATCTAATTATATATATATACATATATATCCTATGATTTCCAGAAAGGAAATGAGCATTGGCTTCAAATTCAAAAAGAAAGTTTCATCTACATGGAAAATCTGGTGTCTAGTGACTAGTAGCCACCTTCATCGAAAATCTTAGCTCTTAGCTATATCTTCTGGATAACTAGCAGCTTCTGTATTAGCTCTCACTGCTCACCTTGTATATTTATATTATGAAGATGGCTTCTTTTCTTAAACCTCATGAACCAACCAACCACTTCTCACTTCAAACTTTTTTTTTTTATTTTTTACTACAGCTTTCTTTCTTCTCTTGGTCTTCATCAAAATTGAAGAGAGTTGGGGTCTTGCTGTGGATTGGGCTTTGACTTATTGGACTGTTTTCGCTGATTTGATCTTTTGTCAAGACCACTAAAACTGTCTCTATATCAGCAATATGGCTGTTTCACTTTCTTATCATTTGTGTGTTCACTGGAGTTGCACTTTTTTTTTTTTAGTTGGAGTCTCACTCTGTCACCCAGACTGGAGTGCAGTGGCACGCTCCCGGCCACTGCAGCTTCGACCTGCTGGGCTCTGGTGATCCTTCCCGCTCAGCCTTCCAAGTAGCTGGAACTACAGGTGTGCGCTACCATCCCCGGCTAATTTCTTGATTTTATTGTAGAGATGAGGTCTTGCCAAGTTGCCCAGGCGGGTTTCGAACCTGCAGGCTCAGGCAATCCACTCACCTCAGCTTCCCAAAGCACGGGATTACAGGCTGAGCCACCGAGCCGGCTTGGAGTTGCACTTTTAATTTTCGTCAGGAACTTCTCCTTTGTATCACACCTTGGTTGTTTGACACTAGAGGCCTCATTTTTGGCCTAGCTAAGCTTTTGACATATCTTTCTTACTAAGCTTAATCATTTCTAGCTGTTGATTTAAAGTGAGAGATGAGTGACTCTTTCACTTGAACATTTAGACACCAGTGAAGAATGATTAATTGCCTTATTTTTAATATTGTTTTGTTTCAGAGACTAAAAAAGGGCCTGAGAAGAGGGAGAGAATGAGGGAATGACCAGTTAGTGGAACAGTCAGAACTTATACATTTATTGATTAAATTACCTTTCTGATATGGTCTTGCTTTGTGGCATCCCAAAATAATTACAATAGTAACATCAAACATCACTGGTGACAGATCACCGTAACAGATTGAATAATAATGAAAAAGTTTTAAATATTATGAGAATTATCAAAATGTGACAAAAAGACACGAAGTGGGCACATGATGTTAGAAAAATGGTGCTGATAGACTTGCTTGATTCAGGATTGCCACAAATATTTAAATTGGAAGAAAAACCCACAATATCTGCTAAGTTCAATAAAAAGAGTTATGCTTGTATGCAAAGAATATTTGCAAATCATCAACAAAAAGAAAAACAAACCGGGCTTGGTGGCTCAGCCTGTAATCCCGCGCCTTTGGGAGGTGAGGTGAGTGGATTGCCTGAGCCCGTGGGTTCGAGACCCGCCTGGGCAGGCGAGACCTAATTTCTACAATAAATCAAGAAATTAGCCAGGCGTGGTAGCGCACACCTGTAATTCCGGCTACTCGGAAAGCTGAGGCGGAAGGATTGCCGGAGCCCAGCAGGTCGAGGCTGCGGTGGCCAGGAGCGGCCACTGCACTCCAGTCTGAGCGACAGAGTGAGACTCCAACTCAAAAAACAAACAAAAAAAAGAAAAACAACTTAACTTTTAAATGGGCAAAGTGCCAGGCAGGTGGCTCACACCTGTAATTGCCACACTTTGGGGGACGGAGGTGAGAGAGGTGACTGAGCCAGGAGTTCAAGACCAGCCTGGGCAACTTGGAGAGACCTCATCTCTACAATAAATCAAAAAATTAGCCAGGCATGTTGTCGCTGCCTGTAGTTCCAGTTACTTGGAAGTTTGAGGTGGAAGAATTGCCTGAGCTCAGCAGATCAAGGCTACAGAAGTCTTGAGTGACACTGCACTTTAGTCTGGTTGACAGAGAGAGACTCCAACCAGTCTTACAACAGCAAGACCTTATCTCTACATAATAATAATAATAATAATAATAACAATAATAATAAAACTAACCAGGTTGGTGGCACATAGCTGTAGTTCCACTGCTCGGGGGTGAAGCAGAAGAATCACTGGAGCCTAGAAGATCAAGGCTGTGGTGAGCTGTGATTGCCACTGCATTCCAGCCTGGGTAACAGAATGACATCCTGATTAAAAACAAACAAACAAACAAACAAATATATATAGCTTTTGATGGTCACGTGTAAGGTGAGTTAAAAGGGGATCAAGGGAGTGGTTATGAGTCCCTTGAAATATATATTTCATATTGATGAGGTACTGGACTGGAGTTTCTTCTTTAAGGAACATATTTGCCATCTAGCACCTGTTTAGGAAATTTACTGAGACATCTCTATACTGAATCTTTCTTCTCTGAACCTCTGGTTAAAGCCTGCTACTTTTTCAGGATATCATAGTACAAGTGTCCCTTACTCAATAAAGTTTCAGTATATTCCCCTCTCTACAAAATTAAACAAATTAAATCTGAAAAGAAATAACCAGGCCTTCTTTTATTCTTCCATTATAACCATCTTCCTTTAGCCTTCTCATACCAAGTACTTCTTTTTCAATTCCTTAATCAACCTTGAGTTTTCTAAATTTTCTAAATGCTTTCCAAATAGTACTGTAGTACTCTGACTACAGGTAAGCAGCTCTTAAAGTCAAGTTAGAGTTTAAATCATTCATTTCTAAGTCATTCTAAAGTTATTCTTAACCTAAATAGTTGCAAACCACTGTATTTGAGTTCATTTTACAGGATAATATTGATGAGGTATTTTGTATTTGGTATGATTCAGGGAAAGATAGAGTAACACACATGCCAGTATTCCCATGTAACCAGAAGTCTGTCCATTTTTAAAGCTGCCAACAGTGGGCTATTTTATAGTCTCAAAATGCTTATTAATGCTTGTACTGAAGAGATTTCATTGCTTTCAAACATATAACACTGCTGGAGTTAACTTCTATTGCTTTCATTGCAGTGGACTGTGGGAAATTTTCTAATTCAAAATTTTTGTGTAGGGATTTTCTACTACATGATCTTTAAACATTATTTAATTAATTAATTTATTTAGCATTAAAAAATAAGGTCAGACATGGTGGCTCATGCCTGTAGTCCCAGCACTTTGGTAGGCTGACGTGGGAGGATCGCTTGAGGCAGGAATTCAAGACCAACCTGGGCAACATAATGAGACCCTGTCTCGAAAAAAAAAGAAAAAAAAAGGAAGGAAGACAAAAGACAAAAAGAAAAAACAATTAGCCAGGTATGATGACATATGCCCATAGTCTTAGCTCTGAGAAGGCTGAGATGGGAGAATCACTTGGGCCCAGCAGTTTGAGGTTACAATGATCTACGATCACACCATTTCACTCTGGCTGGGACTGCAGAGCAAGAACATATCTCTAAAAAATAAAAAAATAAAAAAAGAGAGAGGAAAATAAGTATGTTAAATAATGTTAAAAACATTAGTAAATATTTCATTTCCTCATTGTATATCTTGATTTGCATAAATGTTTCCTGTATGTAACAGAGTTTACAAGTGATGTAAATACGATGATTAATTTTTATTTTCCTCTCATTTCATAGACTATGAAATTCTACATGATTATGATATTTTCCATTGTGCAGTCTTTATTAAGCCTCCCAAATAAACAAATCTCCATGAGTTTCATCAACTGGAAGCAATAATAAAATTATGACTTATTAGACATCGTCAAGTGATGATATTATGCATGCTTATTGCTTTATTTTACTTGACAATTGAAAGTGGAAGGTATTGACAATTTTATATTATTTAAGAATTATAGGCAGGGCTCTGTGGCTCAGCTTGTAATCCCAGCACTTTGGGGGGCCGAAGTGAGAGGATTGCCTGAGCCTGAGGGTTTGAGACCAGCCAGGGAACTTGGCAGGACTTCATCTCTACAATTAATAAAAAAAAATTAGCCAGATGTGGTAGTGCATGCCTGTAGTTCCAGCTTCTTGGAAGGCTGAGGTGGAAGGATCGCCCTAGTCCAGCAGGTTGATGCTGCGGTGGCCGTGAGCGTGCCACTCTGCACTCCAGCCTGGGCGACAGAGTGAGACTCCAACTAAAAAAAAAAAAATTATGAGAATAGAATAATAAAACCAAGGTCTTAGAATAGGGGCTTTTTGTTGAACTTGGATGATTCAAGTGAAGTTGAAAAATACAAATGTAAAGAATTGGTATAAATTAGTACAATCTTAAATATAAAAATAAAAATCTCTTGATACTCATGCTATTTTATTTAGAATAAGAGAAGAAATACTGGTTAAGTTGTGTGCAAAGCTGGGAAAGGAGCACTAAATGGGAAAGAAAGGTTAAGAAAGGAGGAAAAAACTTTTGAGGAAAAATAGCAGAAAAATAGCAGAGGAAACATTTCATCCATTGCTTTGTTAAACTCTGGTGTGTCCATGTGGCTCTTTGAGCTATGGCCACAATATTTCCTAGCTTTGGCCCCCTCCCTGCTTTGGGGAGGTGAGTCTCCTCTCTCTAATTTACTTTCTAAATAAACTATATTTTCCAATCTAAATGTGTATATATATATATAAAATAGCATAATTTGGAGTTTTAAGAGATAATTTTAGGAATTTTAATAAAATACTAAATTTTAATTAGGTGGGAATTATATAAATCATTTAATATGACAATTTTTTCATATAATGACTTTTTTCTTTATGTGTTAAGATAAATCATTCACTTATAGATAATTTTAAAAATTCCTCTAGTCATGATCCTGCAAGAAACTAAAACTTAGACCCTTATATGTCAACAAAGTTTTTAGGTTACATCATAGCAACAAAACAAGCGAATAAATTTTAGGAATAGAGTTCTGGAATCTTTTACTGTTTTCCCAGTGCTAGCTCTATCATAAATCAGTATTTGTCATAAATCATATATCTGGTACTTGGACATTTCATTCTATTTCATTGGTCTATATATATCTATCACTTACTAATTCTGTTTTATTTCTATTGTTCAAGGTTTATAATAATTCTTTGTATCTTTTAAGCAAATGGCCTTTTCTTGTTCTTCTTCAGGAGTGTCTTATCTGTTTTTTACCCTTTTTATCTTGCTAATACATGTTAGAATGAGCTTTTCAAGTCCCACAAGACATATTTGTTTTAAAACATGACTGCAACTACCAGTCAGTTTGAGGAAGATTCAAGTTGATGAGGAGTCAGTCCTTGAGTTCATGAACATGGTCTATATCTCCATTTGTTTAAGTCTTTTTATATTTTTCATGTATTCACTAAACAACAAAAAATTTTTCTGAACATCTACTAAGTTTTAAAGATTCCTCCAGTGCAAGGGATCTGGCATTAAATAAATTATGAACAAAGAATGTGCTAGCCTTTCACAATGCTTATATAACTTATTATATCCCCCCAGAAATGTCTTCATTGCCTATTGGATTTATTGCAAAATATTATAAATTTTTATGTTTTTCTAAATAATTTCTTATTAAAATATATTTTGTTTGTTGCCAGAATTTAAAAGTACAATTGGTTTTTTTTATATTGTGCAATCTTGTAAACTCTTATCAATTCCAGTGATTTATCTATAGATTTGATTGATTTCCATTCAAATTCTGTACAATAAACTCCTCTATGAATTAATATAACTTCTGTTCTTCCTTTCCAATTGTTATACTTTCTAGTTCATCCTCTACTCTCCAATTTTCTGCATATTCTAGGACTTTCTATATAATGTTAAAACCTGTTTATTCTCTATTTTACTGGCAGTGTTTCAAAGCATATACCATAAGTATAATGCTGTCTGTAGGTTCTTTAAAAGATATGTTTTATTAGTTTATGAAACATTTTTACTTTGCCTAGTATGATATAGGTTATTATTATTATTATTATTATTTGAGTTGGAGTCTCATGCCGTCGCCCAGGCTAGAGTGCAGTGGGATGCTCACAGCCACTCCAGCATCCACCTGCTGGTCTCTGGTGATCCTTCTGCCTCAGCCTTCCAAGTAGCCAGAGCTACAGGCACATGCTACCATGCCCAGCTAATTTTTGGATTTATTGTAAAGATGAGATCTCACCATGTTGCCCAGGCTGGTCTCAAACCCTCAGGTTCAGGCAATCCTCTCACCTCAACCTCCCAAGTGCTGGGATTACAGGCTTGAGCCACTGCTCCTGGCCTAGGTTTTTAGAATTATGAATGGATATTTAATTTTCTACAAAATGTTTTTTGGAGATAGTCCTCTTTATATCTTAATGTTGTTTACTGTGCTATTTCTTCTTGATCAATATTCCCAAATTTTAGACATTTTTTTGCTGTCTAAAAAGTATCAGCCGGGCTCGGTGGCTCAGCCTGTAATCCCCGCCTTTGGGAGGCTGAGGTGAGTGGATTGCCTGAGCCCGTGGGTTCGAGACCCGCCTGGGCAGCGAGACCTCATCTCTACAATAAATCAAAAAATCAGCTGGTCATGGTAGCGCATGCCTGTAATTCAGGCTACTTGAAAGGCTGAGGCGGAAGGATCACTGGAGCCCAGCAGGCGAGGCTGCAGTGGCCGGGAGCGGCCACTGCACTCCAGTCTGGGCGACAGAGTGAGACTCCAACTCAAAAAAAAAAAAATAAATAAAATATATAAATAAATAAATAAAAAGTATCTTTAATCTGTATTTTCTTCCTATTTTAATAGTCTCTGATTTTATTTTTATTTTCTTGTTTCTTTCATTTTGCATCTATGCTGCTGTTTCTTTTTTTCCAAACTTCTTATAGATTTGTCATCTTAATTTATACTTAATATTTTATACTTACATTTTCCTCTATATTTGGTATATTATGTAAAATACTATGTACTATTTATACAAAATACTATATGCTAGTTGCTTTACAACAACCAAATGAGGTTGGTAATGTTATTATTCCCCATTAAACAAATTAAGTTCAACAAAGTTAAGCAGTTTTTCCTGTTCTCCACAGCTGAGTGGAAGTCCTAGTTCAGAAATGCCAGAGGATCTGATTCTAGAAATGATGCTTTTGGTCACTATGCTAGTGCTATCTTTCTACATTTATTGACACAGAGTATGTTTTAATATATTATTCAGTTATCTCAGTTATTCAGGATTCAAATTGAGGAAATAAAAGATATTGCTGAATCTTAAAACGTTTCCAGTAGCTGTCTTTAAGAGCAGGGATCTCTATATATATGTACATATATATTCCAATTTATTATTTTTGCTTCTATGTTTTTGCTAATTTTTCTATTACAATCATGCTCAACATTTAAAATTATAAGATTAATGCTTATAAAACCTTTATATATTGACAAATTTAGTTATTATTAAGGGAAAATAAAACAAAGCAAAACACATATACTCATATACATATATCTGATTGTTTATTAATAAATTATCAATGTTTATAATTAAGCATTAGATCGTATGAAAAAGTTTTCCAAATTCCTCCTGGTGTTTATGTGTATATTTTACATTTTCTTTGGTGACAATATGTTACATAAATAATACAAATGTAATGAACACTAAAGTAAAAAATATGGTGCGATGTACTTTTCTTGTTGTCATTACCCAGTGCTTATAGGAAATGATGGTGGCAAGAGGGAAACATAACAATGAGCCTTCCTACCCCTACAGCAACGTAAACTATTTAAGTAGTGCACATATAAGGATGATATAGTCATTGTTCCCAAGGTAAGTGATTTTCATTTACCCTCTGCAGCTGCATAAAGGACAACTTTCAACCACTTGCAGAAGTTTCTTTAAAATATTTCCTAGGATACTCTAAACACACAGCTTAGAAGTTTTCTTTCACAACATAAACCAGACTAAATTACTAAGATTTTCCTGCTTTCACTAATTCAAGGAGTCTAGTTGTCTATTTCCAGGAAAATAGCTTCTAGCTGACCATGAAGATCTGAAGATCCATTTTCCAGAAGTAATGCCATTTTGAAATTAAGATAAATGAAACTCCTCAAGATTGTGTCTTTGTGGGTGACCCAAATATGATCCAAGATATGAAGTTTATAAACACAAATACTGGGAGTGCCAAAAAAATATGTACACATTTTAAGCGATATTATCTATGTATTACTTTTCAAAGTTAAATTGAATGTTTTAATATATTATTCAGTAGCAATGTGCAGTATGACATTCACTCAAAAATGGCATTAATCAAATAAATGCTAGGCAGAATAGTGACAGGCAGAATAGGCAAGGAAAATGGAGGAAGCATGATTGTCTTTGGAGGAGAGCAAGACCATTTTGAAGTGGTATTTGAAATTCCAGAACATTGTGGAAGTACAACTACAGTGGAGGTGTGAGTATGCAACAGAAACTCCACACACCTAGCAATACTTGTATTCATAAGTCAGAGACGGATGGTACTGTGTGTGAGGTACACAAAGGAAGATCCGATGCCTGCAGGGCAACAAGTCCTGTAGTAGTTCACTGCAATCAGAAGTGTCTGGATGCTGAAGGTAACCACTGTGAACACCTCTTGTAACTGCAGAAGTCAAATGTATCTTGTACTCATCTTTGGTCACTGGTATATATTATTATAATTTTAATACAATTTTTTCCTTTCTTAAAATGTGTATACATTTTTTAGCACCCTCTGTAGATGGCCCATCTGTTACACTCTTTTTAAATTTAAAGTCACATCTTAACTATTCTATCTGTAGCTTATTGGGAGAGATCACAGAATTGGAAAATAATACTAAAAACTTTAGATTAGCTAATTAAAGGGCTTATTTTTAAAAATCTTGTTGAATGCGACTAGTCTATGTTCATTTTTGTAATTTTGCATGCTAATAGTGCAGAAATGTATTAATAGTGAATTTTGATTTATTCCTGGGAGGAGCAGAATCCATGACTTTGAGGACTATTCCTACACAAAGTCAGAAATGTCATTGAGTGTGCTTTTGATTTCAAAATATTCTTGATTGTCATAATGCTTATTAGAAAATTCATTAAAAGTCCATCATGCTAATTTAACAGGGGGAATTTAAGAGATTTCTATTGGATAGCTTCCACTAAATTAATATAGAAGAATTATATCCAAAACCTTAGCTGCTATCATTAACAAATAAACAAAAGCTGTAATGATGTATTAGTTACAAGCAGAAGTCAATGGCACCATTAATGAGTGAATTTAAATCTATATATAAAACAAAATTTAGTAAAACTTTTTTCTAGTGCTTGATTTTTTTAAATAATCCGTTGATATTTGGTATTAGCGTTAGTTAATGCATCTTATATAAGTGCACTAATTTGACTTGTAGTAGGAGGGTAAGCTCTTCCTGTAACCTTGCTTCTGAGAATACTCATATCATATTTTCTCTTTATTCCTCTGGTGGTAGGCTCTCCTGCAAGGTGACTGACCAAAGCAGAAATGCCCATTTGGTAAGTTGACTGTCTCTGTGGTCCAGTTAGCAAAGCAGTTTTGAGTTTCCATTATTTCCTTGCTCTTAGTGTTTATCAGCAATAAAGGAAATATTATGGTTTCCTACATGTTGGGCTTTTATCTTCCTCTTCAGTTTGTTCAGTTTCCAGGCAGAGAAAGATACTCATTTTTGGGCTCCCTCAAGGAACCTAACTTAGAACATTCTGTACATTGGGTATATCAAGTTAGCCATTCTATTCTTATCCATTCTAATGGAAAGTCTTTCATATCTGGAAAAAAATGTGCTGAATAAATAGAGGACATTCAATTATTTTGTGAATGAATCAATGAATAGCACAAAGTCTTAACAGTGTATGATTTTTTATTATCAATTTTTCTGTTGTCTATAAATATCTTATGGTGCATTCTTTAGTTTATTTGTGAAAATGTACCACAATCTCACCTCCAACTAAACTTTTTTTTACCTCCACCTTGACTGGGAGTTACATTTTCTCCGTGAGCATTAATTAAGTTTCTGGTACTCTGTGAAGTGCCTGCATAAAAACAAATAAGACTCAATCCTTGACCTCAAGAGGTGTTTGTTGTAGAAGATTAAGTTATGTGAATTCATAAGCAACATTCTGTTTTCCCTAGAAATGTAGAGTTAGAGCACAATTTTTGTGATGTTATAAAATTTTACAAGCACAGATGTCACGTGAAGCACGCTGATTGTAACTGAGGATACCTCTTTAACGTAATATTCTTTTTCCTCACATTCTCTCTTGTCCTGTTTGTTTTTGCTCTTGACACTTTTACATGACTGACTTATAGACGTTGTTCTTTCATTTCTTTTTACAATTTTTTATTTTTACATTTATTATATTTTGTTATTTTATTTTTTTTATATTTAAAAAATTTTTTATTATAAAGATGTGGGGTACAATTCAGGGTTAGGTATATAAATGTTGATTATGCAGTTACCCTTGTTGATGAGGTATGCATTTCCCTCCCCTAGCAGATTCCCTGAACTCTCAATCCACCCTCCTCCCCTGACAGTTTCCCACTACTGCCAATCCCTTTCTTACAGTATTATAATTGTTCATGGTCCCCTTATGAGTAAGAACATATGGTACTCTGTTCGTTGTCTCTGTGATAGATCACTGAGTATGATCGACACTAAATCCATACAAGTTGCTGCGGAGTCCATATGTTTGTCCTTCTTTAAGGATGCATATATTCCACTGTGTATGTACCACTTTTTTTTAATCCAGTCCAGCTTCGATGGGCAACTTGGTTGGTTCCATGTTTTTGTTATTGTGAATAGAGATTCGACAAACATATTGTGCGGGTATCTTTTTTGTAGAATGATTTGAGATACACCGGGTATATTCCCAATAGAAGAATTGCTAGGTCATATGGAAGGTCAATTTTCTAGTTCTTTCAGAATATACCACACTGTCTTTCAAAGAGGTTGCACTAGTTTACATTCCACCAGCAGTGTAGAAGTGTTCCTTTTTCTCTGCATCCTTGCCAGCATCTGTTGTTTGTTTGTTTTATTAATGATGGCCATTCTTATTGGTGGTATCTCAATGTGGTTTTGATTTTCATTTCTCTGATAATGAATGAGGCTGAGCACTTTTTCATGTGTCTGTTGGCTGCCTGTATTTCTTCTTTTGAGAAGTGTTATTCATGTCTTTTGTCCACTTTTTAATGGGGCTGTTTGTTTTTTTCTTTTGGTAAGTTTGAGTTCTTTGTAGATCTTAGGCTTTTGTCAGATGTGGAATTGGGAAATATTTGTCCCCATTCTGTGGGTTGTCTCCCTGCTCTCTTGATGGTTTCTTTTGCTTTGTAGAAGTTTGTTAGTTTGATGAGGTCCCATTTGTCTATCTTATTTCTTAAGGTATGGGCATTTAGGGTTCTGATCAGTAATTGGTTGCCAGTTCCAAGTTCCACAAGGGTGTCTCCTGTGTTTTCTAAGATTCTTATAGTTTGAAGTTTTATGTTTAGGTATTTGATCCATTTAGAGTTAATTTTTGTGTATGGTGATAGATAGGGGTCCTGTTTCAATCTTCTGCATGTGGTCAGTCATTTTTCCCAGCAGCGTTTACTGAATAGGTTCTCCTCTCCCCGGTGGCTGTTGTTGGAGGTTTTGCCAAAGATGAGTTTGTTGAGAAATTGAGGCTTTGTTTCCGGAATCTCTATCCTGTTCCATTGGTCTATATGCTTGTTCTTGTACCAATCCAGGCTGTTTTGATTACTGTAGCCTTATAGTAAAGTTTGAAGTCTGGAAGTGTGATACTTCCTGCTTTGTTTCTTTTGCTAAGGATTATTTTGGCTACTTGTGGTTGTTTATGTTTCCATATGAATTTCTGTATTGTCATTTCCAGGTCTCAGAAGAATGATGTTAGTAACTTAATGGGTATCGTGTTGAATCTGTAGATTGCCTTTGGTAGGATGAACATTTTAGCAATGTTGATTCTTCCAATCCATGAGCATGGAATATTTTTCCATTTGTTTGAGTCTTCTTGGATTTCTTTGAGCAGTGTTTTGTAGTTCTCATTGTAAATGTCTTTCACTTCTATGGTTAGGAAGATGCCAAGATATTTCTTTTTTAAAAAAATTTTATAGTTGTGGCTATTGTGAATGAGATTGTGCTTTTAATTTGGGCCTGTGCCTGCTTGTTGTTGGTGTATAGGAATGCAACTGCCTTTTGCACATTTATTTTGTACCCTGAGACTTTGCCAAAGTCCTTTATCAGTGCAAGCAGGTCTCTGACAGATTCTCTTGGATTTTCAAGGTATAGAATCATGTCATCTGCAAAGAGGGATAATTTGACTTCCTCTTTTACTATTTGGATACCCCTGATTTCCTTCTCTTGTCTAATTGTCTGAGCTAGGACTTCCAACACAATGTTGAACAAGAGGGGTGAGAGTGCACAGCCTTGTCTTGTTTCAGTTTTCAGGGAAATGTTTCCCAGTTTCTGTCCATAACATATCAATATGTTAGCTGTGTGCTTATTTTAGGTGGCACTTACTATTTTGAGGTATTGTCCTCCCATACCTAGGTGTTTGAGGGTTTTTATCAAGAAGGGATGCTGGATTTTATCAAAAGTTTTTCTGCATTTAGTGATATAATCATGTGGTTCTTGTTTTTGCATCTGTTGATGTATTTAATTACATTTATGGTCTTGTGAATGTTGAACCAGCCCTCCATCCTGGGGATGAAGCCTACTTGGTCACGGTGGATGATTTTCAGATGTGTTTTAGGATCTGATTTGCTAGAAACTTGCTGAGGATTTTTGCATCTATGTTCATAAGGGACATTGGTCTGTAGTCTCTCTTTTTTTGTGTGTTTACCCAGTTTGGGTATTAGTGTGATATTACTTCGTTAAATGATTTGGGGAGAGTTCCATCTTTTGCAGCTGCTTGGAATACTTTCAATAGGATTGGTATCAGCTCCTCCTTGTATGTTTTGTAGAATTCTGCTGGAAAGCCATCTAGTCTAGTGCTTTTTTTTTGTAGTTTTTCGTATGACAGAGTCAATTTCCTGGGTTTTTATTGGTTTATTTAATGTCTTAATGTCTTCTTGTTTCAACCTGGGAAGGTTGTGTGATATCAGAAAGTCCTCCAGTTCATTTATGTTATCAAATATGTTTCTATATAAGTGTATATAGTAATCTCTGATAATCTTTTGTATTTCTTTGGGGCAAGTTGTGATTTGATCTTTTGTATTTCTGATTGTGTTTATTTGGGTTTTTTCTCTCTTTTTCTTGGTAATTTGGCTAGGGGTCCACCAATGTTGTGAATTCTTTCAAAGAATCAGTTTTCTGTTTTGTTGATGTTTTCTATGATATTTTTGTCTTCTAGGTTTTGTATTTGGGCTCGTATTTTGGTGATTTGGATTCTTTTGCTAAAGTTGGGATTTTGGTGGTCTTCTCTTTCCAGCTCGTGTAGGTGATTGTTAGGATCTCAGCTTCTGATTTTTTGTTTTCTTGATGTGGGCTCATAGAGATATGAATTCCCCTCCTAGAACTGTTTTCATGGCCTCCCAGGGGTTTTTGGTAACTTTTTTCATTTTTCATTTGTTTTCAGGAATTTTTTAATTTCTGCTTTGATTTCAGTATCGACCCAGTAGTCGTTCAGCATCATGCTGTTTAGTGTCCATGTCTTTGTGGGCTTTGGGGAAATTTTGTTGTTGATATTTATTTGTATTCCTCTGTGATCTGTGAATGTGCATGGCAAGATTTCAGCTTATGGAATTTGTTTATACTTGATTTATGGCCAAGGATGTGATCAATCTTGGAGTACATTCCATGTGATGATGAGTAGAATGCATATTCTGTGGTTGTTGGGTGGAATAATCTTTAGGTATCTATTAAGTCCATTTGGTTGAGTGTCAAGTTTAGGTTCTGGATCTCCTTGTTGATTTTTTGCCTAATTGATCTATCTGGGGCTGTCAGTGAGGTATTCAAGTCCCCTGCAATAATAGTGTTAGAATCAATATCTTTTTTTTAGCTTACTTAGTAGTTGTTTTATAAATGCTGGTGCTCCTGTGTTGGGTGCATATATGTTTAGGATGAATATTTCTTGTTGGTAGATTGAATCTTTTATCATTATATAGTGTCATTTTGCATTTTAAAAATTTTATAGCTTAAAGGTTATTTTGTCTGATATTAGGATCGCAATGCCTGCCTTATTTTGTGATCCATTTGCCTAGAAACTCATTTTCCATGCTTTAACTTTGAGTCTGCATGCATCCCTTGTAGTGAGATGAATCTCCTGGATGCAACAAATCATTGGGTCATGGTTTCTTATCCAGTTTTCCATTCTGTGTTTTTCAGTGGTGCATTTAGTCCATTCACACTCAGGCTGATTATTGAAATGTGATTTTTACCCCTGTAATGAAGTTCTCATAAAGTTTTTTCTTTGTTTGCTTGTTTTCTTTTGGCTTTGAGGTTGTTGTATGTGTGTGTTTTCAAGTTTCTTATTGCGCCGTATTCTCTGTTGATTCTTCGCTCTGCTGTTCTCTTGGGAAATGTGTGGCCATTCTTTTTTTCTTTCTTCTGTGTTTAATACCTTCTTAAGTGTTTCCTGTAGAACTCATCTGGAATCTGCATAATCTCTTAGGAATTGGATGTCTGGGAAGGTTTTAATTCTCTATCACTGATGAAGATGAGCTTGGTTGAATAGAAAATTCTTTTTTGAAGTTGTTCATCTTTGAGGACTTTGAATAAAGGGCTCCAGACCCTTCTTGCTTGTAGTGCTTCTGCCATTAAGTATGCTGCTATTCTAATTGGTTTTCCCCAGTAGGTAGTCTGACCTTTCTCTCTTGCTGCCTTTAGGATTTTTTTCTTTTATGCCTACCTTGTGTAGGCAAATTACTATGTGTCTAGGGGCTATTCTTTTCTTTTGATGTCTTGTGGGGCTTCTCTGTATCTCTTGTGCTTGACAGGTCACATCTCTGGTGAGATGGGGAAAGTTTTCTTGGATTACCTCCTGGAACACTTGCTCCAACTTGTTCTCCATTTCCCTTTCTTCTTCTGGAATACCAATCAGACATAGGTTTGGCTCTTGATATAATTGCACATCTCTTGTAGACTTTGTTCTTTCTGAGTCTTTTTTCTGTGCTTTTTGCAGACTGGGTTAATTCCATGTTCTGGCCTTCAAGTTCTGAGATTATTTCTTAGGCTAAATTAATATGGCTTTCCATGCTTGTCATCTTGTTATTTATTTCTTGGATGACATTTTTTGCTGCCAAAATCTGTTACAAGTTTTTTCAGTGTTGCATCTCGTCTATCTTGAATCTTATTCATTCTTTCCATCCATTCCCTAATCCCTGTCATATTCTAGGGCTAGTGAATAGATGAACTAACAAACAGTCAATAAATTTTTAAAAATTAAAAAAATAATTGAAAAAAACCCTGCCCTCTTGTGGCAGCCTCTGTAATTGTTCCTCCAATCAGGTCTCTCTTTCAGGGTCACCTCTTTCACTCTCTCCTCAGGGTCCAAAGCAGGGAAGGAGGAGGCGCATTGGAGGTGGATGGGGCTGCAGTCCTCCCCTCCCACTTTCCTGTGGTCAGGGAGATCTCCTCTGGTAGAGAGGTACAGGATTGTCTCTTCTCCAGGTATGTACTCATGTGGGGTGCCCCAGCCAAGCCTATCCTGGAATGGAGTTCCCCTAATGCAACTGACGTCCAGGTTCCGCCTGGGTTTGTCTCTCTCAGTCATGGCCCAGCTGTGTGAGTCTGACATTCGGAGGATTGCTGGGGAAGAGGGTTTGGGTCAGTCCTGTACTCACTACTGATCTCTTTGGAGTCCTTCTTGTCCTTTTTTGGCCACATGCTTTGTGTTGCCGCTGGATTAGGGTAGGGGGTGGGACACCTGGAATTCAGCACTCATCAGGGCCCTCTGAAGTTTTTGCTCTCAGGATATTCCCTCTGGGTCATGATCAATCTCTGAATAGTTTATCCACCAGTCACAAAGTTCGGGTCTGTTGCTCTGTGGTGAGAAAGTCGGAGCAGTTTCCTGCCTCCCTTCAAGATGATGGTGGGGTGCCTCTCTAGTCCTCTTCCTGGGTTCTTGCTTTTGGAATTCCTCCACAGCCCCTGCTGCTGGCACCCTGCCAGTGGATGGGGCTGAAGTCTTCCCCTCCCACTTTCTCAAAAAAAGCCAGGAGCCTGCAGTTTCTCTCCTCCTTCAATGGTGAGGGAGAGCCTGGGGCAATATTTTCTCCCACCTTTTTTTCACAGGAAAACTTCTGTCCGTTTAAAAAAAACAATGGTGCTTGGCTTCTGTGACCTGGAAGATCCAAGGAGATGTAGAGATGCTGCAGCACCAGCTGTTGCACCAGGCGCCTGGCTACCTGCTCAGGAGCCCCCACTTAGACAATCTCTTGCAGCATTTTCATCCCAGGGGGATTTGCTGATTAAAAAAAAGAAAAGGAAAATGACCTTGGCTTCTGCATCCCGCGAATTGCTAGGGTCCAAGTCCAGCTGCTGTGGCACCAGTTGTTACACCAGGAGAGCCCTGGCAGTCTGCTCCTAGCCCTCCCTCTGTTAGCCACCTACATGCCCACTCGCTCACCAGCATGTACACAACATTTTCTGTGCACTCACTCACATGGGGACTTGCACACTATGACTGACTCAGCTGCCATCTTCCCGACTTCCAATCTCATTTCTTTTAATCATCTTTACTTCAGGAAGCTAACATCTTTAAACTTTCCTGTGTATTTCATGACTCCCTTCATTGAGAACAGTCCCACGACTAATAGGTGTGAAACGAACTAATCTAAATTTAATTGTAACTTCTTGTTGAAGACTGATTATACCCATTGTTCCAAGGGTGGATTCTTAACACAACTGTATCAAAATAATTCCCTTGACGTTTTGATACTGATATCCAGAAATCGTAGCAGTGTCTGATACTGATTGTGCTGAGTAGATGAAAACTGGCAACTGTGAGAAAACCAAACTTCCAACCAGAAGTCAGAAAGAGAAGAGTTGAACACATGTATAAAATTAAGACTAGAGGAGACGGGGCAAGATGGCGACGGCATAGGTGAACTGGTGAGATTCTCTGAACATGAGTTCCCAAAAAGGCTATTACTTCTCTTCCCCCATCCCCCAGCCACCACTAACCGTGCTGGTGCCAGGCCCGGGAACTTCCCATGCAAGGCCAGATATTGCGCACCCCCACCACTGCTGCTGTTCTACTCATGTGTGGAAGTCTCCGGTCCCAGCCCCCTCCAGATCCCTCCCCGGCTGCATTGTCTCCAGCCCGACACCCGGCACTGCCAGTCACACAGGGACGCTCTGGGCACCGCCCCTCAGAGACTCCAGTCCCTTTCCTGGCCAAAGTACCGTGTAGGGGTCTCAGCGCCACTCTCGCCGCTCACTGCCTTCCCTTTGGAACTTTGGAGCTCTGGAACTCCGGGTCCACCCTGGCTGAGGCACTCAGCATGAGACCCCAAGCCGGAGGACCCAGACAAGCGGAGAAAAACAGATCTGTTTAAACTGCCTCGCCATTCTCCAGGCAGAGACTTCCATTGCCCCACCCACCTATCAACAAACTTTACCTCAGTTCCTAAGGCAACAGCGCGAAACAGGAGACAAAGCCCCACCCCTACGCTGCAATGAAAAACAAAGGGGAGAGGCTGGAATCAGAGATCACAGAAATGACTCTAGTCTGATCGCTTATTTTGACTTATGACTTTATCATTGAAACTGTTGGTTTAGATTACATTTGGTGTTTACCTTCTGACTTAAACTGTTTCTTGATTTTATTGACCTGTCTCTGTGTAACTATCAGTATTCTTTAGGGAATCGTTCTTACCTGTCTTTCTTCACTTCTTCCCGGCCCTGTGTCTCTCTCTCACCTGATAGTTGGTATGTATATCTGTTTTCCCTCTCGCACTTCTCTCTTTCTAACTCCTATTGACCCCCCCTTCCTCCATTATTTTCCTCTTTTATATGCCCCTTTTTAAATCTAGGGACCAAGGCTGCATACTGCTGAATAGAGAGACTGTAAAGCAGAGGGAAAAGTGAACAAAGCCAGAAGACCCTCATAAGGAAGAACAGGTCATTGCAGAAGAGAAATAAAAGCAACCCCACCTTCCCTCAAAAACAGAATTGAAGAGGGGGAGGGAAAGGGGGAGAGGGAGAAAAATCTACAGAAATGAAGAAAAACCAAATGAAGAGTATGGGTGTCTCCCAGACGCCTGGGAGAGCAGACATTGAGAAAACTGACTTTGGAATGCAAACAATGAAAAGTCCCCAGAATGAAGGGTCTCAAAATGCAAATGCAGATATCAAAACAATAATGGAGAGATTAAAAAGAATTGAGGAGACACAAGAAGAAACTAGGAAGGAGCTGATATCTGAGATAACAGTAATAAAGAATACTGTGAATGAAATAAATAACAAATTGATAAACATGGAAAGCAGAATTACCCAAACAGAAGAAAGAATCTCAGAGCTTGAGGACCAAAATATAGAAATAACCCAAACTCTTAAAAACACAGAAAATAAGCTCAAAAAGACAGAACAAAACATTCAAGAGATGAGTGACTACCTCAAGAGGCCTAACCTAAGAATAATCGGACTCCTGAGGCAGAAAGAGAAACAGAGATCACATTGGAACAAACTTTCCATGAGATCACTCAAGAAAACGTCCTTATCTAATCAGTGATGCAAAAATTCAAACACAAGAGATTCAGAGTACCCCCACAAGACAACAAATGAGAAGACCAACTCCTAGACACATAATAATTCGCCTAAATAAAGTAGGCACAAAAGAAAAAATCTAAGGGCAGCAAGAGAAAAAGGCCAGATCACCTACCATGGAAGACCAATCAGAATAGCAGCAGATTTATCTGCAGAAACCCTGCAGGCTAGGAGAGCTTGGAGCCCTATCTTCAAATTCCTAAAAGATAAACAATTTCAACCAAGAATAACCTACCCGGCCAAGCTAAGCTTCATCAGTGAGGGAGAATTAAAATCTTTCCAGATATCCAGTCCCTAAAAACTTATGCTGCCACTAAACCATCTCTACATGAAACACTAAGAAAGTACTAAACACAGAAGAAAAGGAAAAAAGAACAACACTCTTCACAAGAGTACAGGGAAAAGAATAAAATATACAAGAACCAACTCCAAAACCAAAAGAAAGACAAAAAAAGGAAAAAAGAAAAAACCAAGTGGAAGAACAACAACTCAATAAGAACTCCATGATAGGGATGAACTCTCACATTTCAATAATTAGTCTGAATGTGAATGGACAAAATGCACCACTGAAAAGACATAGAATGACAAAATGGATAAAACATCACCAGGCAACAATATACTGTCTTCAAGAGACCCATCTCACTAGAAAGGACATACACAGACTCAAAGTAAGAGGATGGGAAACAAATTTTCAGGCGAATGGAACACAAAAGAAAGGAGGAGTCGCAATCCTAATTTCAGACAAAATACCATTTAAGCTATCAAAATTAAAAAAGATACAGAGGGCCACTACATAATGATAAAAGATTCACTCCACAACAAGAAATATCTATCCTAAACATATAAGCACCAAACATAGGTGCGCCAACATTCACAAAGCAACTTCTAGGAAAACTAAAGAAAGACATTGATTCTAACACCATAATAACTGGGGACTTTAATACACCTTAGACAGATCATCAGGACAAAAAATCAGCAAGGAGATCCAGAACCTCAATGAGACTCTGGACCAAATGGACTTAATTGATACCTATAGAACACTCCATCCAAAGACCACAGAATACACATTCTACTCATCACCACATGGAACATATTCTAAGATCAACCACATAATTGGACACAAATCAAGTATAAGCAAATTTAAAAGGATTGAAATTCTACCATGCACCTTCTTGGACCACAGTGGAATAAAAATAAACATTGACACCAACAAAGTCCCCCACAACCCACAAAGACATGGACACTAAACAGCATGATGCTAAATAACTCCTGGGTCAATGATGACATCAAAACAGAGATCAAAAGATACCTGGAAACAAATGAAAATGAAGAAACATCTTACCAAAATCTCTGGGATGCCCTGAAAGCTGTAGTAAGAGGGGAATTTATATCCCTACAAACACACATGAGGAAAAAGGAAGGAACAGAAATTAACAACCTAACAAGCCACCTAAAGAAGCTGGAAACGCAAGACCACAAAAACCCTAATTTCAGCTGAAGAATCCAGATCACCAAAATAAAAGCCCAAATCCAGGACATAGAAGACAAAAAGATAATACAAAAAATCAATGAAACAAAAAGCTGGTTCTTCGAAAGAATAAATAAGATCGATGGTCCCCCAGCTAGACTGACAAGAAAAAATGAGAAAAAAACCAAATAAGCACAATCAGAAACACAAAAGATGAAGTCACATCTGACCCTGAAGAAATACAAAAGATCATTAGAGACTACTACGTACACTTGTATGGAAACAAACTTGAAAACCTTAAGGAAATGGAGGACTTTCTGACATCCCACAACCTACCTAAGTTGGAACAAGAAGAAATTGAGACCCTAAATAAACCAATAACAATCAAGGATATTGACTACGTAATAAGAAAACTTCCTACAAAAAAAAGCCCTGGACCAGATGGCTTTCCAGAAGAATTCTACAAGACATTTAAAGAGGAGCTGATACCAATCCTACTGAAGGTATTCCAGGTGATTGAAAAAGATGGAACGCTCCCCAAATGATTTTACGAAACCAACATCACATTGATACCCAAGCCAGGTAAAGATCCAGCAAAGAAAGAGAACTACAGGCCAATATCTTTGATGAACATAGATGCTAAAATTCTCAACAAGATCCTAGCAAACCGGATTCAGCAATACATCTCAAAAATCATCCATCATGACCAAGTAGGCTTCATTCCTGGGATGCAAGGCTGGTTCAACATTCGTAAAACCATAAATGTCATTAAATACATTAACAGATGTCAAAACAAAAACCACATGATTATATCATTAGATGCAGAAAAAGCTTTTGATAAAATCCAGCACCCTTCTTGATAAAAACCCTTGAACATCTAGGCATATGGGGAACATACCTCAAAATAGTAAAAGCCATCTACGAGAAACCCACAGCAAGCATACTCCTAAATGGACAAAAATTAGAACCATTTCCCTGAAAACTGGAACAAGACAAGGATGCCCCTCTCACCCCTCCTGTTCAACATAGTATTGGAAGTCCTGGCTTGAGCAATCAGAGAAGAGAAGGCAATCAGGGTATCCAAATAGGAAAAGAGGAAGTCAAGTTATCTCTCTTTGCAAACGACATGATTGTATACCTTGAAAACCCAAGAGAATCTGTCAAAAACCTCCTTACACTGATAAAGACCTTTGGCAAAGTCTCAGGATACAAAATAAATGTACAAAAGACAATCGCATTTCTCTACACCAATAATAACAAACAGAAACCCAAATAAAAAACACAATTCCATTCACAATAGCCGCAAAAAAAATGAAATACCTTGGCATCTTCCTAACCAGAGATGTGAAAGACCTTTACAAGGAAAACTACAAAACACTGCTCAAAGAAATCAAAGTTGACACAAACAAGTGGAAAAATATCCCATGCTCATGGATCGGAAGAATCAACATTGTGAAGATGTCCATCTTACCTAAGGCAATCTACAAATTCAATGCAATACCCATCAAATTACCAGCAACATTCTTCTCAGACCTAGAAAAAACAATGCAGGAATTCATATGGAAACACAAATGTCCAAGAATAGCTAGAACAATCCTCAGCAAAAAAAAAAACAAAGCAGGTGGTATCACACTACCAGACTTCAAACTTTACTATAAAGCTACAATCATCAAAACAGCTTGGTATTGGTATAGGAACAGGCTTATAGATCAATGGAATAGAATTGAGATTCCAGAAGCCAAACCTCAATTTCTCAACCAACTCATCTTTGACAAAGCCTCCACCACCTACCATGGGAGAGGAG